>RJWT010006620.1:0-28847 GCA_004365215.1 Cuniculus paca | reverse complement strand
GGCTGCTTCGTGGGTACGTGTTTCCCTTTGGGGTGATGTAAAGGTCCTGGAACTACATACAGCGATAGGGTCACCATATTGGGAACATACCTAGCGCCCCTGAATTGTACACATCAAATTATAAGTTTTATCATGCCTACCGTATATTAATTAAAAAACCGAGACAAAACCCCCAAAACAACAACAACAACAAAGTTTTCCTGGTGAGGGGAAAACCTGGCCAGAGCTTAGGTTACCTCTCCTGGAGTGTGGCTGAGGAAGCGAGGTGGGGGATGCAGAGCTCGGCGGGTAGAAGCTAAGGTTTCTGTCAACAAATTCAGCAAGGACCTGTGTGGGCAAACCTGGCACGAGGCCTTCAAGGGGATCCGGAAATGAGTAAGACATTCTCCCTGTTCCCAACACGTGTGTAAGCGACTCTGGCCTAAGACAGACCGAGAGCTCCATGTGGGGGAGGGAGCTCAGGGCAGGGAGACGTTTCCTCAGTCTGGGGCCATTTGCAAATGCTGCTTAGATAAGAGAGTTGAGTGGGTGGGATTCGGGCAGGTGGGTGAGAATGAAGTAGAAGTCTCCCGGGGGAAGGTCTTGGGATGGCAGAGTGGAGGGAGTGGGTCAGAGTGGGAGCAGACTGGTGTGACTGGGGTATGAGACCCACAGAGCGAGTGGAGCTGGTCATGACAGAGAAGCTCAAAGGGCGATTAGGACCAGACTGTGGGAGGCTTTGGACAAGGTGGAGATGAGGAAGTCAGGACTTGCTCTCCAGGTGGTGACATGTTAAGGAGTCTTCCAAAGCCCATGTGTGAGAGTGATAGAAAGAGTGCTGAAGGGCAAAAAATCAGGACAGAGAGAGGAGCTACAGCATTGTCTCTGAGGGGGCCAAGGAGGGGCCCACCAGGGCAAGGGCAGTGGGAAGAGGGTGGGTAAAGCAACTCTGTTTGGCTTCACATTGGCCAGGATCCTTGTGCGCATGGACTAGAAATTGATTCAAATTATATTAGACAAGTATCAGAATTTTCTGGGTTGTATAGTTAAGAAGTGCAGGGCAATTTTGGGTATTTGGATATGACATAGGCTCATTCTATCTCGGTCTCTGTCTCTGTCTCTGTGTCTGTGTCTCTCTGTCTCTGTCTCTGTCTGTTGCTGCCTCTCTCTCTCTCTCTCTCTCTCTCTCTCTTCTACCATTGGTATTAAATGAATTCTCAGGTGCCCTCTTCCTCATGGTGGCTAGAGACACCCAAACTGCATTTAAATCAGAGAGTCCATGCAGTGCTCATAGATCCTGACTGCTAGGTGGTCAGAAGCTTGGAGGCCAGTTAGTCTCCAGGAGGTAGGAAGATGCTCATTCTTTACATCTCTCCTGCTCTGTGGAGCAAGGCAGCAGGGAATCATGGTCCATGGTGAGAGGAGTGGGAAGTGTGAATCTCTGGTACGGGAGTGTGAGCTGGACAAAGGTGGCCACTCAAAAGCATTCACTGCAGACAAAGTTGATGAACACCTCAGCTTAGGTGAAGGGCATCAATCAGTTAAGGAGGAGGGAAAAAATAGCATTCTATGCACAAAGCTCAGGATGTACAAAGGCACTGAGGTACATGTGGAGAGATAAGTCATGATCAAATGTCCAGGGATGTCAGAATAATCTTACCAAAGAAAGACCAGCCCTGTGGAAATGGCTTCTTTTGGCATCAACAACCTGGGTCCCCCAGGTGCTTCTTTTCCCCCAGTTTTCATTTTTAGGAATTAAGTCCCGAACCATGACAGAGACCCATCCAGCTACTTCCCCAGTAGAGCAGTTCTGCCCTTCCACTCGTGTGCCGAGTTAAAGGCCTCCAACTTGTAACAGCAACAGACAGGCATAAATGTCAAGAATGTCTTATTTGGGAACCACTGCGCATGATGCAGAGTAGAGAGACCGAGCAGAAGTAAGCAGGCCGGGCCAGGAGAACTTCATTGTGCTCCGGACCAAAGTTGGAGTCTGACACAAGGCATGCATGGGGAAATGGGCATTTGAGAAATGCCGACACTCCCAGGGGACTGGCTCAGTCCAGGATGGAAGGCGATTTTTAGATGCTCTGACTACTATTTCTGGAGCCTGAACCACATTAATTCACTATTGCTCCAAACTGTGGGCAGCCAGGGAGACCTTCAGGGCCCCAAGGGCTGCTTCCCAGCCCAGCCTAGCCCAGCCCAGCCTAGCCCCGGTGTGGCCTGCCCGGAGCCTGCATGCCACTGTCCATTCCGTCTCTGCCCCAGGCGGCTAGGCATTTCCTATTTGTAAGATGGTACTAGTGCCCAAGGCACCCAGCACCTACTTCTCCAAAGAGGATCCTTCAGGGACTAATATCATGGGATGAATTTCCATGCTAGGATGTGACCGAAGGTTGTTTCAGGAATACTGAATAACTAAATCTAGATTTAAGAGAAGAGACCAAAGCAAGAAATACCCAGACACTTCCCTGGCCTGTTCTCTTCGGAGTTGACTGAATTGTCAGGGAGCAGAGGAAACACTTCCTCCTGACCTGAAATTTCCTTTCATATGCCCATGAGTAGCAGGGAAGCCACAAGACAAGGGACAGAGGAAACCTGTGATGCCCTCGCATCTGGAGGGGACTAGAATGTGCTCTGGGAAGTTTCTAGCTGGAAGCCCAGAGGAGCAGCGCTGGTAACAGGTCACGTTCCTCCCTGTTTCCCAGTCAGCCGCACTGGTGAAGGGGAGGAAGATGGGGAATTTCTGGGCTGTGGGTTGAATCCCTTCCAGGAGCCTTATTTCATAGGGATGTCGAGTGAGAACTATGCGTGCTGTGCCTCAGTTCCTGTGCTTGTAAAAACACATCTATTTGAGTGTCTTTGCTGGGAAAATTCTAACTCCTCAGATGAAAATGGGTGCACCATACAAAAACAATTCTACTTTTGGGGCTGCTGCATGTGTGTTGATGTTCTATGTATTGCACATGTACACATAGGCACCTGTGCTGTTTTGCATCTTTTTTAGGGTTTAAGAAACAAAACAGAAAAAAGGCTAGAAATAATACAGAATTTCAAAAAACAAAACAAAACAACAGTAAGAAATAACACTAGTTAGTACATTGCATATTGCTATCTTAGAAGTAGTTGTTCAGGTTACAAGATATAGGCATAAAAAATGATCAAACAATCAATGTCAGCACAAACTGTCCATTTTGATGAACTCACAGAGATTAGTAGTATAGTTATCTATCGTGAACACCTATGCATACGTAGTTATATGTGTAAACCTACCTACATATAATCTTTTCCTTTCTTCCATTTCTCCTTTTCCCTATCCCAGTTGTTCTTTCCTTTTGAGCACTTTGTTTCCCTTTTATTATTACAATATCTTTTGTACATTTTGGATCTTATTACTCTTTCAGTTTTTTATTGTTATTATTTATTTTTTACACTAGGGAGACAATACAATATTTACACATGTGAGTCTGATTTATTTCACTTATGAGTATAGACTCAAGTTGCCGCCATTTACCTATAAAAGCCTCAAGATTATCTTTTTTTATAGCTGAGTAATATTCCATTGTATAAAAAGACCACATCTTTTTTATCCATTCTGCTGTTGATGGCCATTTGGGTTGTTTCCAAAACTTGTTTTGCATCTTGAACTGCTGTGTCCCAGCTCCACTTGTCCACGCTTGTGCTTGCCTGTCTACTCTTGCCTCTTACCTCTGAGCTGAGTTCTGCGTTGTTGGGGCTACAGCTCTACACAGAACGTGGCATTGGAAGTGGCCTGTAAATATTTGCTGAATGGAAAAATGGGTGGGCGAAGTGCACCTTCTTCTGGATGAGTTTGTCTTTTTTCACCAGCGAAGTATTGCCTCATTGCATCTGTGTCTGTCCCTCTGGGCCCATGTCCCTTGTTCCTTCTTCTCTCATGATTTCTTTTAGCTTTTTTATGTCTCCTGGTCCTGCACTTCTCCACTCATGAGCCCATCCTACACACACTGTGTCTCTTTTCCTCACCTGGTTTCTTTTTGGTACTGTGTAAATTCAGAGATTGTAGAGGTGAAAGGAAGCTAACAAATCTAGCTTCATTTCTGCCTTTTGTGTTTGAGAAAACTGTGGTCACAGAAGTCATTGTGTGGTAAGGACTGAAGTTGCTTCACTGCTTCTTCTCTTCTCTTCCCTCTCCCTTCCCCCTCCCCTCCCCCTCCCTTCCCTTCCTTTTCTTCCCCTACCCTCTCTTTTCCCCTTCTCTTCCCTTCTTTTTTTCTTGTCTACCCCCCCTTCTTTCCTCCCCGCATTGCCTCTGGTGGCAGTTTTATTTTTTATTTTAAAACAGCTTATTAAGATATAGTTCATATACCATACCTCTCACCTATTTAAAGTGTAGAATTTACGAGGTTTTAGTATATTCAGAAAATTATGCAGCCATCATCACTATCTAATTCTAGAACATTTTTGTCACCCAGAAAGAAACCCCATACTATTTAACAGCCGGTCTTCATCCCTCCAGACCCATCTTGCCAGCACTAAGCAACTGATAATTTACTTTCCATTGCTATGCATTTCTCTATTCTGAATGTTTTACATAATGGATTTACCAAATATGTGGATTTTTGTGATTGATTTCTTGATTTAGCGTAATATTTTCAAGGCTCATCCTTTAATTCATTCCAAGTTTCAAATTTTAGCACGTATCCATACTCCATTTCTTACCACCCCCCCACCCCCAGCACAGGGCATCGAACTCACGACCTCACGCTTGGCAGGCAAGTGCTTATGCCACTGAGCTAAATCCCCGGCCCTCCATTCCTTTCTATGACCAATAGTCCATTATCTGACTATACCACATTTTGCTCATCCATTAATTACTTGGTGGACATTTAGTTTACAACTACTTTTGACTCTTACAAAATGCTGCCATGAACATTGTATACGTATTTTTGTGAACATACATTTTCAATTTTCTTGGGTATATATCTAGGAGGTGAATTCACCTGGCAGTTGAAATTAATTGACTGTAAACATAAGGATTTACTTATGGACTCTCAGTACTGTTGAATGAATCTTTATGTCCCTCTATATCACTATATCACTGCAGTTTTCTAGTAAGTTTTGAAACTTGGGAAATTATTGTTCGATCAATTTTGCATGTCTGTATCTGGTAATCTGAGCAACTCTTTTGAAGATAACAATATGCAATATAACAACCATTGTTAAATTCCTGTCATCTTGTTTTGAAATCCTGTATCGCTATTGTTTTGGTTTTTTTTTTTCTTTTCTTTTTTTTTTGGTCTGTTTTTTGTTTGTTTCTTTTTTCTGTTTTTCTCTCTTTAAAATAAAAAAAAAAGAAACTTGGAAAATGTCAATCTTCCATTTTTTCCTTCTTTTTCCAAAACTAATTATTCTTGGTCCCTTCTACATCATTTGAAATTGAAAATTTCTAGTTGTCAATATTTTTCAAGAAAAACACAAAATGTTAATTTTTTTCAGAAAAAAAGGCAGCTAGAATATTGTGAGGAATTTTGCCTAATTTGTAGATCAATTTGGAGTATACTCCAGCTTTGCAGTATTAAATCATCTGATACAGCAACGTGGGGTGGCATTCCGTCTACTTAGGCCTTCTTTAATTTCTTTTGACAATGTTTTTGTAGCTTTCATTACATTTTTTTTGCATTTTGTAGAGTAGTCTTATTATTTTATGTTTTGTGATTCTATTGTAATGGATTTTCTTATTTTATTTACAGATTGTTTACTGTTAGTGTGTATAGAATTTAATTTTTTTATGTTAATCTTATATCCTGCAACCTTACTGAACTTATTTATTGGTTGCAACAGCTTTTTGGTGAGTTCTCAGGATTTTTAGATACATACCGTATCAGCTGCCAATATACACAGTTTTACTTCTTAAAATGTAGACCGCTTGGGGCCTAGTCCAGAGCATGGTTATTTCATTGGATATATCCTAGAAAGAACTTTGTGGTTGGCCTGGACAAACACTAAAACAATTATTCCCCAAAATTCATTGATCTCAATTTCAAAGATTGTGTTTAACGCGCCTAATTAAGCCTTTTGAGGCACTGCCAAGGTGTTTTCCAAAGTGGCTGCACCATTTCTTTCTTTGTTTTTAATTTCTTTGAATTTAAATCTGATACAGCCAAAAGAATCCATCAATAGCTATATTTGTTTGTTAGGGCTGCCATAGCAAAATACCACAGACTGGGGGTCTTAAGCAGTAGCAATTTCTTTTCTAACTCTTCTGGAGAAGTCCAAGATCTGAGTGTCAGCAGGCTTGATTTCTTCTGAGGTTCTCTTTGCCTGGTAGAGGCCACCTTCTCGCTATGTCCTCAGATGGTTTTTACTTTGCGTGCATGCTTCCCTGGCGTCTCTGGAGTCCAAATTTCCTCTTCTTATAAGGACAGCAATCAGATGGGGTTAGAACCCACCCTAATGGCTTCATTTTAACTTCATCATCTCTTTAAAGTCTTATCTCCAAATACAGTCATTCTCTGCAGTGCTGGAGGTTAGCATTTCGAAATAAGAATTTGAGAGACAGCACAATTCAGTCCCTAACAACAGTCTTCATGGTTTCCCTCTGAGAGATCTGATCTTTGTTTAGTTGCAGAATTTGTAAAATAACCCATTCACCACGACCATCAAAAGACAATGACCTGTAGCCAGAATTAAAACATAGTTTTGATTTCACATTTTTTCTGGAACCCTCTGTAGTCAGAGTCTAAGGCCACAGCAGGGAGGCTCAATGACCACCCACCAGACTTAGACATGCACATAACATCTAGAATCTCTATTTATATTGCCTGTCTTAAAAAACCAAAGCAAAAGTAATCCCAGATTGTCCCTTGTAAATAGCATGGTGACTTGCTTGCATGAGGAGTCCTTCTATGAAGTGACTTTTAAAGTTCTGAAATATAAAGACTGCCCACCTCCAGTCAGTTCAAATTGTAATTACTTATTGCTCTGTGATTCTTGAAGTAGCCGGAAGCAAGATGCTACTGATCTTGGTTGGTTGTCAGTAGGAACTAAGACTTGAGACTTCTCTCCAGGACCTAGTGCTGAAGAGTTATCCCACCTCAGCATGAGTTATCTCCTTTCCTCTGCTACCTTTCGTAGACATTATTTTTAACTCTCTTGGCCTCTGAGTGTTTTTATTGACATTTGGCCACAAGCTCGTTTAGGAAGCAGGCAGTTATAAATCACCCAGGAGGAAGTCAGTTAAAGCCAGTTCAATCTACAGTAAGACTGATTTGCCCCCAAGATAACCAGGGTCCTGCAGGCTCAGGAGAAGCTTGCAGGAGAGTGGAGGGAAGGAAGGCATTGCTTCTGAAAAGGGAATAGGCTGCCTGCTCCCAGAGGCTCAAGAAAGAGACGGATCTTGGCTCCCCTCCATCCATGGCTTCTCATCCGGCCCCAGGGGAGAGCTGTGTTTCCATTTCACCCAGCTCAGAGTTTTCCACATCAGTGCTTTTCTTATCTTCTGAGGATCTGCTTCAGGGCGAAAATATCTTCTTTGAATCTCAGGAAAGGTCAGTAGGAAGAAGCGGCTGTGTTTGCTGAGGAGGGCAACAGTAGGTGACCCCAGTGCACAGGCACAGGAGAGCTGGGAGTCTTTGTCAAGCTGTCTGCCTTTGGTCACCAGGAGCTGAGGGAGGCCAGTCCTCCATTCAGTGCACTCCAGGGAGTCCGAGTCTGAAAAGTACTGTCCAGAAGCTGAAAGCCAAGCCCAGAAAGGGTCATGACTGGCCAAGGTCACAGAGTGGTTTCATAACCAGTTTGCAAAGAAGCAATCGCCCTGCTTTGAAATCCTTGTTCTCTGCCCACAAGGAACAGTGCTCAGAAAATGTGAATTCATGGGTAGCTGAAACAAATGTAAGCCTGCAGAGATAAAGTATCAATCAGTTAGTTCATTTATTAAAAATGAATCAACCCAATTGTCTCTTGCAAGCATTACAGAGGTCACTGAATCGTTTGGAGCATCCACATATACCCTCTTGGATAATGGCAGTAGCTGACCTTTGAAAAAGCAGTTTCCTAGGAGGGATTTTCCTCTTTTCCATCAGGGGAAATATTGCACTTCGAAGCCTAGGGTTCTGGGTTTGGGGAGTAGGAGGTAAAGAGACTCTGGCCCACTGAGGAACCAGGTAAGAGAGAGGCTCAGAACAGGGCCGGCTGGGAACATCTCAGATGCACAAATGCTTCTCTTTCCCATCTATCCCTGGTTTTCCCAAATTCCTTAGCCCTGATCCTCCAGGAAGACTTGCCTAATATTCCCATAGGGGCTTTCTGGAGATTTGTGCATTTAAACTGACTTGAAGTTTCAACCAGAATTAAAAGGCAATGTTTTTGTCAATGAGCCAAAGGATCCTTGGTATAATTTTGAGTTTGCATTTTCCTGGAGCTCACTGTAGTCAGGGTCTATTCTAAGGCCACGTCAGGGAGGGTTGATGACCAGCTGTCAAACTCAGACATGGACATAACACCTAAACATCTAGAATTCTGTACTTGCTGAGCCCTAACTATACATCAAGCATTAGGGATGACAAGATGACAAGTGCTGGGTTTTAAAGGGTAAGTAGCAGTTTGCCATGACGACCCTTGAGTTGCTGTCAGCCAAACAGAGGAGACCAAACCGCAAACGAATAACTGCAATTATGTTAGAGCAGGACCAGCAAACTTTTCTGAAAACAACAGTTAGTACTTCAGTTTTCGTGGGTTAGACTGTGTGCCTCGACTACTCCACTGTCCCTATTGCATGAAAACTACCACTGGCAACATACAAATGAATAGTCACAGCTATTTTCCCATAAAAATTTATTTGCAAAACAGTAGGTCATATTTGAATCCCAAGTCACGATTATTTGAACTCTGTGTTAGAGGAATGTCTTAAGAGTAAAGGAATAGTAATAATAAAAGTTGTCTTTCTGATAGTTACTGCATGCTAGACCCTCTACTAGACCCTGAACATACAATTTATATATATGTATATATCTACATACGTCTCTTTCTTACAATTGTGCAAGAACATCGACGTGTAAAAGCCAAAGTCTAAGCTTTGATCTAGGAAGTGGTAAACACAAGGTTAAAAGTTATATTCCCAACTAACCAGTTTAAAATGCCAAAAGGAAGTGGGGCAGAAAGGGTTCATCTGGTGAGGATTATGAAGTGGTCCCTGAAGAATGAGTAGAGTCTTCCTGGAGACAGGTGGAGGAGATGACCTTTCAGGCTGGAGAGGCACTGAAGCTTGACAGCACATGGAATATTCTGGAAATGGAAGCATTAGATGATGCTGGGCCATGGGATCCTTTGGAACTACTGGCTCGAGAATAAACGAGAGGTTGGCAGGTTCAGAGTAGGGGGTCTTTTGTGCATGCCAGTGAACCTGGACTTCATCAGCGGACCAGAGTTTCTGCAGCTCTGCCCTTCAGCTTTCTGCAACAGCCTCCTAAGTGCTGTTAGTCGTACAGCTTCGTGGGGCCCCTTCCTGTATTGCGATTCAGCAGATCAGGGAAATACCTGGGAATCTGCATTTCTCAATGCAGCAAATTCTAATGAGCACTAGATTTGAGAGTCAGTGTACGGGAAGCTACTGAAATACGACAGTTATTTTTTTTGAGTAGTGTATGTGTTTGATACTTCATAATTACATGCATCGTGGGGAACTGGTACATGAACATAGCTGAAAGGCCACTTGGCCTGTGTGGGAGACTGATTACTTCACTGGGAGAACCTACCCTCCCAGGATCCTCTTTCTGGTTAATGATCAGCTCCTCTTTTCAGAGGACGAGGCCTCAGGATGGTTGGATTTTGATGAGGAAGCAATTGGGATATCTGAGGCAGCAAGAGGGTATTAGAAAGGGCTTGATAGAGGCCCGACACCACCTGTGCTGCCCTGGCCTCCTGCTCTTCAAGTCCAGACCCCAGCCTGCCTTAGCCTCCACCCCCGCTAGCTGTCTCCCGGCTGGCATTTCCGCCCCAGGGCTCTGCAGGGCCTTTGCTTTCCCAACTCTGCCAACATTAGAGAAAGGGCTATGCCCAGGGGCTCCAGAAGGAGGAGTCAGAGGCAAAACCAAGAAAATAAAACCCTAAGTCTGGGATCCAAAGTGACCCCAAATTTGGTGTCATTTTTCAAACAGCTGTTCTATAACCTGTCCCTTGTTGTATTACAAATATTTACATTTTTCCCCAAAATTTTATGATATCGTTAATGAAAAAATAGCATCTGATGATTATGAAAGATCAAGGGGGCATAGAAAAGACAGAAGCCTGGCAGGTGTAAGGACCCAGTGGGCACCCTGGGCAAATGCTTGCCTGAGTGCAGGAGCCCCTAGATCTGTCTACTGAGGCAGGGGGTGTCACTGGAGTGATCCAATGAAACCTCGCCCAGCGTCCGTGATTTCCTGTGCCTGTGCTCCTCCGGGCTGAAACCCAGCCTGGAAGGGGGTCTCCACTCTGCCTACCTCTTCCCACCCGGATGGCTCTTGCAGAACTGCAGAGGAACCCTCCTCCCCACTCTGGCCCTGATTGTCACCCTCTCTTAGGGCTATCATAACTCAGACTTTATAGGGACAAGGAAAGCTTCATAAGGATGACTCAGCTTAACCCCAGCAAGAACTCAATGCTGTTTACCAAACAGTTAGCTTAAGGAGAGCTGTTGCACATATAATAAGCTGCAAGTGACAGACAGAACCAACGTGGCTTGAATTGTTGAGGACAAGACCTTCTCTGTGATGAACTGGTGAAGCCTTAGGCAGGGAACCCTCTCCCGGTTCAGTGTCAGTGCCTTTGTAGATGGTGGTTATGGTCAAAGTTGGTGATGCTGTTGCTGCGTTGTTCTGTATGGCTCAGCGTGGGTTCCTGAACAGAGCCCTGGGCTTGGAATTAGACTGCTTTGAGCTTGAACCCTGTTTACAGTACACACCTAGTAATTGTGATGCCTGGAATAGATTTCTTCGCCTTTCTGAGCTTCGATTTTCTTTCTGGGAATTACAGTACCACACACAGCTATTGAAGGACTGGATAGGACAAAGGATGCAGACTCAGGTAGAGCGCCTGATCCAAAAAATATCACTTGTCTCCTGCTAAAGCCCTAGAAATTTCAGCCTCTCCATTGTGAATAAACAGCTTCTTGAAAGGGAAACTCTCTGTGGTTCCTTCCTGTCTTGTGCCATGACTCAGCCCCGGATGCATGTGCCTATTTACGGTAACAGGATGCCGAGATGTGTTACAGTGACAGTTTAAATTTTAAAAATCTATTACAGTAAAAGACATGTTGACATTAATTCCCCTCAAAATAGTCCCTCTTGCTTGGAACACACTTATCCCATCATT
Organism: Cuniculus paca; assembly: GCA_004365215.1. NCBI lineage: Eukaryota > Metazoa > Chordata > Mammalia > Rodentia > Cuniculidae > Cuniculus > Cuniculus paca. The sequence continues at coordinate 17,537 of RJWT010006620.1, read as the reverse complement.
CTTGGCACTTTCTGAAGCACTTCGGGAAGTCCTCTTCCATGAGTGTCTTTAAGAGGTGTGATCACAAACAGAGTGAACGCTGCTGCCAAGTGCCATCCAATGGAAGGGCAGGCTCATAAAAGCATTGTAATGTGTCTTCATCCATCTTATTCATCAGATGTAGCACTGTGAAACTTTTGGCTGTTCTCCAGAATCTAAATGCCCATGAAAGGTAAAATTGTTGAATCTATTCAGGACCTCATGACTGTCAGTCATGACAGCGCAACTAAAGACACTCAGGAAAGAGAATTCCAGAAGTGCTTTGGAAAGTAGCAAAATTGCTGGGCTAAGTGTGGGGGAGTTTTGTGAGGGGAATTAATTGCCATGGATCTTTTACTGTAAGAAACTTTTAAAATTTAAACATTTGCTCTATCTTTAGATCACACCGTGTGTGTGATTCACGCTCCCAGAGTTTGCTATTGAGAGAGCCTTTTCCAAGCTTCTGCTTCCATCTTTCTCAGCCCCGCTTTCCCTTGCTATTTCTGGTTTACCATATTCTGTGTTCCCCTGTGTCCACAGACTCAGATTCTATAACATTTTGCGTGGATTTGGATAACCAGGGGGACAGCTCAGTCTTACAAGAATACATGGCTTTCATGCACATGAAGGCGCTAGTTCATGGCTCAGCTCGGGGTTTATTGGAGAAGAAAAGACAGTGGCCAAGGTCCACAGTTGCTCCCACCCAACAGCTAGCCTCAGCGGGTGAGGTGTGAGCTTTCTTCATGCCCTGCCCAGGAGTCCTCACCCCAAACTCTGGGACAGGGGTCACCAGCAGAGGTCTCTAGTCCCACAGCTCATTATTGTCTGGGTCTTGTCTTGGAGTCTGCTCTTCTGCAGAAAGTTGAGAATCAGAGCCCTTATCATGTAAGCAGCTGGCAGACGTGCGAGATGGCTTTGGTGCTAATAAAAACCCTGTGAAGCCAGTTTCGTAATGGCCAGGCTGTTTGGACCAGTTGGAACTCTTTAGTGCAAGTGCCAAAAAGCCTAGGAAGCAGGGCAATAGATATTTTTCAAATGGCAAAAGGATTAAGATATGGAGGAAGGGGGAAGGGACAGAGAGCAAGGAAATGAAAAAAGGATTGAGATACGTACATGTACCCACTTCCCACAAGGAATGTAATCATTACATAATGCAACACACACTAAAAAAAATAAAAATTGAAAGGGGGACATTGATTCCTGGTATTGGAAGAAAAAAAAAAAAGACTGGGGATATGACTCAGTGGCACAGTGCCTGTCTGGCAAGCATGAGGTCATGAGTTCAATTTCCGATAATCCCCCCCCCAAAATTAGAAAACAGAAAAGGCCAGGGATATTAGGCACAGCTTGATCAAGACTTTTGAGTCTAGCCCCAAAATCTAGGTTCTTGTCAACTCTTAGCTGTGCTATATTTCACACTGATTTTATTCTTAGACAAGTTCTTCACCATCACAAAAGAGATTCTGTTTTCATCCTCTTAAATTCAACACCTGCAGTTAAAAGTAAGAATCTATTTCCCAGGATTCCCAGCAAAGTTTTGTTTCATCTCATTGGCTGTGGCCAAGTCACATGCTCACCCTCTAGCCAATCACTGTGACCTGGGGGTTGTGATGCAAAGATGGCCAAAGGTTGTGTTCCACCCTGATGCTGATGGCTGGGCCCCTCACTTCTGATTGCTCTCAACAGATAACAGGAATTCCAAACTTGTGGATGCACAAGTTTGGCGACTTAGCCTAGGCTAGTACTATAGAGATGGGGAGACTGAGGCCCAAGTGTGAGGAGCTCATTCCCATGGCAGTTAGCGTTGCAGTCTGCTCTTTATTCCCTAAAACGTTCCTTCCCAGTGCTGCCTTTGACTTCCCAGAGTGTGGATTTGATGAGACTGCCTGAAGGCAATCCCCAGCTATGGGGCTTGTTTCCATGCTTTTTGTGAGCTGGGCCCCCAGTGTGGAAAGGAACAGGGGTGGCACCGGAGCTGAGGGTGCTCCATCCTTCCCCAGAAGCGCTCTACTCCTTTGTCTTGGATGATCCCAGCTGCTTCCTCGTGGCCCCAGGGGACACTGTAAGGACTTTCAGTTCTTCAGGGAGGGGCTGCACCTAACCTGTCCTGGCTGGCTCTGAGTTAGGGCTGTGACCTGGGACCATCACTATCCCTGTCAGGGAACATCTCCAGACACCTTCATCTCTCACTACCAAGGGTAGAGATGATGGAACGAGCCCTCTCTGGGGACAGGCCAAAGACCCCATTCTGGGCACAGGAGACCCACTTTTAATCCTCTGTCTCCTGCATACCTAGAGCAGTTCGCATTGCCTTTCTGAGGCTAGGTATCCTCAGCATGAAATGAAGATACAAGCCCTCAAAGAGCTGAGAGCGGTCAAGAGTGAATTATCTACAGATGCTGGCAATGTAGCAGGCCATATGAAAGTCAAGGTTTGATCCCAAGAGTCCACACTTGTGCAAGGAGGGACCAACTGGCGTAGAGCTATGTTCTCATAGCACAGCTACAATAGAAGTCTCCCTGGCCTCAGGTATGGCAGGTGAACGTGCAGGAAGCAGAACCACTGCATGGCAGACTGGGGCACCCCCATGTGCCATCCCAGGCCAACAGCCCAAGCATCAGTGGAGAGGTCAAGGAAGACTTCCTGGAGGAGGCAGCCTTGAGAGACTCATGCCCAAGCCCCAGGGCCCAGCGCAGTGCCTGACACATGAAAGGAACTCACTGTTTTTTGAGCGAATAACTGAGTTACACAGGCACCATGGAGGTCATTTTTTCTTCGGATTTTCCCAAACCAGTTCCCAAATAAAGACCCAATGCACATTTCCCAGAACAAAACTGGATGGAAGGGGAGGTGGGAGGGAGGAACTGGCAAAGAGAGGCACACTGGGAACTGGATTGGTTTTGTTTGTTTGTTTGGGGTTGGGAGTGTTGCTGAGTCATAAGAGTTTTATTTTTATTTGAAACAAAATTTGTAAAGATCTCAAGGCCCAAAGATGCTTCTCGAACTTTCTAGACAAGCAGCTCCTGGTGGTCCTGGTGGTACCGGTGGCCCTTGACAGGTCTCATGTGGACAGGACACCTCATGTCATTCTCTGCCCTCACCTGTGCTTAGGAATGAGTGTCTTCAGAGGCAGAGGCCAGGAGCTCTGAGGAAGACGTTGTGGGGCCTGACTCAGCCCCACATGCCAGCTTCTAGAAGAGTCTGTATGTGCCAGGTGAGCAGCTCTGGGCCCTGCTAGGGTTCCCTCACTGCCACCAAGCTGGAATGATGCCTCCCACCTTCTTCCTGTAATGAGGCCAATGATTTTGGAGGCCTACCTTGCAGGAATGGGTGACACCAGGTGCTGGATTACCAGGAGCCCTAATGTCAGAGTCTATCCCTTATCAGAGTCTGTCCTTGTCAGAGCAGGAGCTGGACCATGCACGGGGTTTGGGTTCAGAGGCTCCACACCTTGCAAACCCCGCAGCTCCATGCTGTCAGGAAGGAGTTATTTCTGAGAACCAGGACAGAGGACACTGGGCCGCTGCCTCCGTTAATTGAGTACAGCCGGCTGCTTGGGGTACTCTGGCTGGCTCCCTGGCTTGAGCTGGAAAGGCCACTGGGGCTGCTCTGTGGCTTCCTGTGGGTTTAGGTTAAAGCTGAATGTTCCACTGGGACATTAATCCTAAAAGTCACTTGGCAGAGGACTCCTAGATGATAGAACAGAGGCATGGAGGTGGCACAGCAGGAGGCCCTGCCGTCTGTGAGGTTTGAGTTGGTCAAATCCTGTGAGGGAAATGAGCACATCCGTGTGGCAGAGAAGATAGGAAACCCTGAGAAGACAGCCCCTGAGTGGAGAATTTGTTAACCTCAGGAAGCTCAGTGGGAAGGGCCCGCAAGGCCACTCACCTGTGCATACAGCAGCCCGGGTGACGTGTTCTCGTCGCTCCAACGAGAAGCAAAACAGAGGGTCGTGTCCCCCGTGCTTAGCCTCGGTGGGGTCGCAAGCAAAACCAGCCCTGGAGGGGTCACTTTGCCTCCAAAGCTTCTTCAAAAGCCAGGGTTTTAAAAAGAGGCCAGGCTTTATATTCTTAACCTTTTGGTTTAGCTGAGAATGTGACCGTTGTTTTAATTCAGTCATTCATCAGTCTGCAAAGAATCCTCAGAGGTGAAGAGCACCTGGGCCTGCTGCCCAGGAGCTCGCCAGGGCTGTGAGTCTTAAATGGAGTAGGGTTGAGAAGGAGGAGGAGGAAGTGGGAGCATGTGCCCTGCCCAGGGGTCTCAGTGCTAACTGAAGGACTAGTCACACTTCACAGGATCTGTGCCTCTGTTAGTTGATAGAAATTTGTCGTACTTCTGGGCTTGGTGGTGCACGCCTGTAATCCCAGCCCTTGGGAGGCTGAGGCAGGAGGATCAATGTGAGTTCAAGGCCAGCCTGGACTACATAAACGCGTTCAAGGCTCAAAAACAAAAACTACAAAAAATCGTAATATACCTTAGTAGAAAAAAAAATGTTGAGAACCACAGATCCAGAACACAATGATTATAAAACAAAGTGATGGAGGAAATGGGGAGCAAGAGACTGTGGAGCCCAGAAGAGGGGCTGCCCAGGAGGAAGGCCAGGACAGCCTTGCCAGTGCATGAGAACTCTGAAGTAAATGTTAAAGTACATGAGCAAGAGTTGGTCAGGGAGCTCCAACAGGAATTTTCTGGAGAGCCTCAGAGCCTCAACTACACATCCTGCAAAATCACTGATGCACCAAAGGAATCCAAGTTTTCAGGACACCAAACAGACTATTTTCTTTTCTTTTTTTTTGCCTTTTAATAATTTAATTACATATTCAGCATGCACAAAAGTGATGCCCATTGTGGGAAAATGGGAAAATGTAGATATGTTACACTGAGTTTACTTATGATTCTACTTGATGATAACCACTTTTAACATCTGGGCTTTGATCTTATCTTTCCTCTCTCCTAACCCTCATTCCCATAAACACACACACACACACACACACACACACACACACGCACACACACACACTTCACCAAATACATGATGAACATCAGACAAAACTTTTGCATAAAAACGCATCAAGTGCCAAATTCAACAAGTGTTGAGGGGCGGGGGACCAAGGCGTGGCTGTGCATCTGAAGCATCAGAAGGCTGCACCGTTGGGTGCCAGCAATGCCCCAGAAAAGCCTGGAGGCTGGCCGGGGGCAGAGGGAGCTGCAGGACTGCGCCGAGTGGGGCCAGAGACTGCGAGGAACTGACCACGCCACTGCTCTTCAGAGTGTTGCTGCTTCCTTGCCCTCTGTCACTTGTCCCTTCTTGCTGCTTTTCTTCTGCCGTGGGTTAGAAATTCCAGAAGCCAAACCTGTGAGGTGCATGGAGAGGAGCATAGCTTGGTTATTACCGAAGTCTCCCACTGCCTGAAGCCAAGGGAACTTGTGTTGCCAATAGCGTCGTCCTCAGGGGTGAGTAAAGCAAGACATCTTACGTGTCTGCTCTGTGCTGCATATGTTACTTGCTTTATCTTAATTAAATCTCATAAAGATCCTTTGAAAGATGTTTCCAAACCCCGTTTTACAATTGGCAGACTGAGCCCTAAGAAGTTCACTGCTTTGTTAAGGACTGCTGAGCCGTGAAGGGCAGATCGGGGTGGAGCCTGTTCTATTTTGCTGCCCAATCTCTGCCATCCTCACAGTACCCTTGGGCTGGGTTTGGATTGATGACATTTCCAGAGGCCATTGGACTGGAGAGGCACCGCTCAGGGAGCAAGGTCTGGCCTCCCGTGGAGCACGGCAGACACAGCTGAAGGGAGGTCTCCTCCAGCCCCTTTCCCAGGACAACAGGAGTTGTGGGGGTGGGATGTGGACTCTTCAGTCTCCAACGGGCTGGTCTCTGTTTAGCTTGCTGGTATTCCTGGAGAGGACTTTTTGTTGGCACTATGTATTAGTCCCAGCTGAAATTAGATTAATTAGCAAGTCGGGCTCAGCGGAACATTTCTTAGGGTATAAATCAGAGGTGGCAACTGATGGCTGCCGGATGAATTCCCAAAGGGATGTGTGTGCTTGGCCTGCATGGTCTTTCTCTAAATTTTTGTATTAGTTTTAACATTTCTAAATTGGGTGGTTTTATTTTCAGCATCCAGGATTTTGGCTTTTCTTGGAAAACTGGCAGATCTTACCAACAAAAGTAATATTTCTTCATGACCCTCAAACTGAGCACTGTGATAGCTGCCTCAGTTAAGTGGTCCCTGTACTCTCTGGCCAGCCAGTGTCCCCATGTCCCCCTGGTGGCTCAGTCATTCTTCTCACCTGCTTTGGTTCTATTTTAATGGAAACTGGTTGCCAGTTAAAGCAAAGCCTTTGCATCTCTTAAGTAGAGACACGGTTTCATCCATGCATTTAGTCAGCAAACATTTGAATGGCTATTGAATAGTGAATGGTTATTTGGACCTTGGGCCTGTACTGGACATAGGTCATAAAAATATAAATATTTATGAAAATATTCTTAAAAATATGAATAAGGTATAGTCAAGGTGTTCAAATTATAGCTGAGTTGAATTCGGTGCAAAGTGCTCCAGGAGTACAGTCTCCCACGGAGTGAATAACTCAGGCTGAGTAACCTCCCCACCCCCACCCCACTCCATCTACACCCTCACCCCGGAACCTTTGATACGTTTACTTTAAATGGAAAAGAGGCCTTTGCAAATATAATTAAGCTGAGGATGCTGAGACAGGAAGGTTATCTGGGATTATCAGGGACGGCCCATGCAATCGTGAGTCCTTGTATGAGCCAGATGAATGCTCAAAGCGAGAGATGAGGGAAATGTGAAGGAGCAGAGGTCACCGAGGAGAGACAATGCCAGCTGCCTCACTGGCTCAGGAGGGGAAAAGGGTCACCAGCCAGCCAGCGTGGTGGCCTCCAGCAACTAGAAAAGGTAAGGAGGTGGATACTCTCCTTCAGCCTCTGGGAGGAACCCAGCCCTGCTGACCCTTGGTTTTGAGTTCACTGAGACTGAATTTGGACTTCTGCCCTACACAATTGCAAGACAATAAATGTATGTGTTTTAAGTCTCTAGCTTTGTGGTAGTTTGTGATAGCAGCAGTAAGAAAAAATACAGGAAGGGAATAACTTTCTGGGGTGAAGAAGAAGATTGGGTTTATGAGGGAGGGGATGTTTGAACTGAGTCCTGAAAGGTGAATAGGAATTCATTCGGTACGTAAAGGGGCAGAAGGCAGCCCAGGCATAGGAAAGAGGATATGTACAAAGAGTGTGAAAAAGAAGGGATATTTGGAGGCAGGCTGTTGGTCCATTGTGGTTGGACTATAAGATGTATAAAGGCTGAAAGAGGAGACCAGAACAAATGTTCTGGGAGCTTGACCAGAATTGGTTCCATAAAAAAATAGAAAGATTCAAAAATTTAAACAAGAGGAAAGTTGATCAGAACTATGTCTTAGAAAGATGGTTCTGGGATCCTGATGGGGGTGGTTGGAAGGGGCCAGACCCCAGGTAAGGAGGCCATTGAGACTGTTGCCAGGATGTGGGTCACACAGCACCATGCAGGGGTGGAGGGATGGGAGAAGGGGCAATGGCAGAAGACATTCCTGACCTAGGATTGCAGGACTCGGAGTCTAATTGCATTTAGAGGGTTATAGAGGTGAAGGAGTGATGATGACTTTGGGTTTCTAGGTTGGATACCATTCCCTAGGGCACCAGAAATGGGCTGAGCGGGGGACGAAGTGATGGGCTCTGTCTGAGATGGTGAGTGTAAGGTACACTTGAGAAGTTATCCAAAGGCCAATGACAATTGCATCTCCATCACTATGCCGTGACGGAGTGATAATGAGTCATCCACACGCCCCTCTGCACCCTGGCAGAGGGCCAGGGACGGGCCAGCTCTGCCATGTGCTGGTAAATGCTTAACAGCCGGCTCTCAGGGGCACCGAGGGGCCCTCTCATGTAGCATTTGCTCCTTTCTGTTGTCTGATGTTCCTTGTGGGACCAGCCTCTAGCCACTAAGTGGACATCACTGACAGTAGTTGCAATGGGCAGTAGGGGGATCATTAGAGTCTCCACACTACAAGAAGTGCGTCATCTCACAGGCACAGATCATAGTAAAGTCTAGTAAAATAATTAGGAAGGGATTATCTTGAATATTTCCTTTATTTTTAATGTAGTTCATTTAATTGTAAATTTATGTAAGTTAATTTTGAATAAGGTCTATTTAGATGAAATCCTTGAAAACTTTACTCTGCATCTTCATACATTGTCCAAGCAGGCTCACACACACCACTGGAGAGACTTCCCCAAAGCACAAAGTAGAGGGCTACTTGCCTCTCAGCTAGGCTCAGTGACCCCGGGGCAGCTCCTGATCCTACATCTCCTCCTGGTGACCCCTCACAGCCCAGCCCTAGAAGAGGTCTTCAGACCCAGGAATACCGTGTGGTCGTTGACCCTAGAGATGATGACTCATGTCACCCTGCAGTGAGTGACTCAGGGAAGAGGCCACTGGCCAGCCTGGAACAAAGCAAACTGAGCAAGATTTATTTCTGCTTGGAGCTAAATGAGAGGCTCGGATACTTTTCTGCTGTTCCCGGCGCCTTTGAACTGCCTCCGATTGAGCAATTGCACATATTTCCAAGAAAAAAAAATGTTTTTAAGTGGACTTATTTTTAAAAAGAATTGCTGAAGTGAACAAGCTGGAAAGGAAACCTGGGGAGATGTTTTGGCTACTTCCTGTCATGGTCAGCAGGAGAGTGGGGAGCCGAGACGTCTGGCCTTGGCTTGGTCGTCTTTCAAGGAGTGTAGGATCTGGAGCTCAGATAGTTCAGGGTTTTCTCAACCCAGCTCCAATCCCTCCAGAATAGCACTAAGTTCCAAGGGCTTCCCAAGGGCAAGGATGCCAGAGAAAGGACGATGCCTTGTGCTCCTTGTCTTGCAGCCTGACCAGCATTTGGCGGCATGTCCGTCAACTTCCCATAGGGCCTTGGTTCATAAGTAACCATTGAATCCTCCTTCTCAAGGACCTTCGGGTCTAGCAATTCTGTGCTTCTGCGGTGCCGAAATCACTGCACTGTCCCCCACTCCTGAGATATGAGAGCTCCCATGTGGATGTCTAAAGGCCTGGCTGATCTAGACACCCCAAATATCCACTTTCTCTCTTTGGGGTCTTCTCCTCAAGGTTCTGCATGGGGAATGGGACCCAGAATTCTATGTCCTCAGACTTGGGGGTTCCCCTCTCCACAGGGAAGGCCTCTTCCGGGGACTCTCTAGTATCTATATTGTCATTGCTTCCCCACCTCTCCGTCTCTCTTTCCCCATAACTCTGTATTAGTCTTGGGGAAGGAAGACTTTAGTCTTGCTTGGGATGTTTCCTCCCACATTTTTTTCTCTGCCTTGATCCCTTTCCATGTCCCTTTGAGACTTACAAGGCAGGGCTGCTGCTGTCCCTCCCAGGGCAGGGAGAACAGTGCTGTCCCTGGTGGCCTGAGGAAGAGCCACAGAGCAAAAGTAGGCACAGGGCAGTGAGGGGCCTTGGTGGTGATTTTACCTGTCTTAGTGCTCCCTCCCCACTCCTGGGGCACCCCTAGCCCGCAAAGCCCACAGAAATCCATGGAAGTGGACAGCATGGCCAGAGACCCTAGGTTTTGAAAGGGTTTCCCAGACCAGGGCAGGTCTTGGAGAGTTGGGGTGCTGAAGGTGGCCTCCTCAATGCTCAGCTAGGCCACTGCCCTGTGCTCCCAGCCAGTGGGCCGCAGAGGTGGTGCTGAGGGTACAGGCTTGGGCAAAGGGTCTTCCCCTCTCTGTTGCCCATGAGTTTTCCCACTACACCTCCACTTCTCTAATGGTCCCTGAAACCCACTCTGCCCTGTAGTCCAACTCTGCATGCTTTGAGGAGACACTTCAGGGACCCCGTGGTGTGGCTGTGTCCTATGCAACCATTCATCCACCACTTGCTCAGAGCAGCCCAAGCACTGACTTCTCCCAGGAGGGCCCATGTCCATCACTTGTGGGTGAACAGCTCTGTCCTTTGGGATCACTCACCATAACCACAGCAGTGGCAGAAAGACCTGGGGCTTTGAAATTAGACAGACTTGGTGCCGACCACAGCCCTGACTTAGAGCAGTGGCTGACCACAGTGCAGATGTGAGACTACCAGAGGACAGACCTGGGACTGACTACTAGCACAGCATGGGCCTAGGACTGACCACAGTATGGACCCAGGGCTGACCACAGGACAGACCCAGGACTGTCACAGTACAGACCTTGGGCTGACCACAGCACTGGCCTGGGACAGCACTGTACCCCCTCGCTCAGCCCAATAACTTTGCAGAGTGACTCTCAACCCACTTCCTGTAGCCCCTGGCTGCCCACCAGAAGGACAAATGTCCGTGTCACCAAGCTCAGCTGTATCTGATGATGTTTCATCTGTTTTCTGGTTGACAGGAGAAGCCCTGGCCAGGGCAGAACTGAGTCTCCTTGACCAGGCTGGGCTTCTGAGCACCAAGAATGCACAACAAAATACCTGGGTCGTGCTCGGAGTTTGATTCTGAGGTTAAGCAAACTTGGCTGCCTACTGCAGCCCTAGGAAGGGTTTAGGCAGTTTCCCCTGCTTGCAGGCACTTTTCAGGTTCTTGCTAATTTAACCCTTACAACAACTTGGAAAGGTAGGCAATATTCCCCCCATTTTATACATGAGGAAACCGAGGCCAGGGAAGACCAATCCATCATGGACGAGGAGGAAGGAGCTTTGAGATTGCGTCGGCTGAGCTCTCGGGCCCTCTTGCAGCATTCCGAGGGTTACTGCCAAAGCAATCACCCTTTAGGGGCTACTTGTGGAGTGCAGCACCCAGTTCTGCAGTTGGCCAGGCCCAGGGATCCACAGACACTTCTCACAGCTCCTGAGCTCATCTCCAATCCCCAAAGAGCTTCCCCAAGGCTGAGGACAGTGGGTCAGGGCGGGGGAGGTTGAGAGGCCCAGCTCTCAGGGCACCGACACATTTGCTTATTCTGTGCTCCAGGCAGGATCTCCAAAATTGGGCACCTGAAGCTGCCAGGTGTAACAGGGCCTGGGGGTCAGGGCTTTCTCTGCTGCAGCCTTCCCCAGTGTGACCTTGATTGGGTCCCTGGCCCTGTCTGGGCCTCAGCTCTGGTCTATAAAGCGGGGAGGCACTGGCCCTCCCTGGGCTCTGCAGATTTGCAGAGCAGCTGAGAGAGATGTGTGTGCAGTCACCCCGAGCAACTCCTGCCTTCGTTCTCATCCAGAGCGAGGCTAGGCCAGGTATTAATAGCAGCCTAATCACTCTCACATTTTTCGTGTGGCTAAATGAAAGCAAAAATCTCAAGCTGGAAGAACAAAGCCCTCCTTTCTGAGAAGACTGAGTCACTCCACAAAGGTCAGTGGAGCAGGCTTAACCCCTTGTTTCCCAGAAGGGCCTCCTGGCCCTTGGGTTTAACAGAGCCGCGCAGCACACAGGCTGTGCTCCTGGGACCCTGTGGTTTCAGAGAGGGATTTGATCTCTACTGGGCAGGTCGCAAGGCTCTGGGAGAGGCCACTGCCTGCCAAGAACGCCACCCACAGCCAGCAGGCTCAGTCCTGCTAGGAGCTGGAGAGTCACATAGATGTGGGTGGACTCCCGGCATCGCCATTCACAGGCAGTAACCTCGGGCATCTTCATGCCTCTGTTTCCTCATCCATACAATGGCCCACTCCTAATGGTGCTAGAGAGCAATAGTTCTTAACCTGCCGCCTCCAAGTGCAGACCGCACTGAGGGCGCCATTGTAAAGAGCATCTCCTCGGCCGGATGACAGCCACGTGTCTGCTGGGCATAGCGAGGCCTTGGGACCTCCAAGGCGGCCTGGGCTGTCTAGTGCCAGTGTGGTAGGCAGCAGGGAGGTTTGCACTGGCTGTGGCTGGGCTGTGTGACCACTCTCAGCCCCCAGGACACGGCCTGTGCTTCTGGCCCAAGCGCAGAATTGCTGGGGTGAACCTTGGATGAGTAAACCAGGGGCAGTGGTGTGAACAGAAGAGTGAGGTGGGGAGCGAGGGCACGGACTGGCACTCCCTGGGCAGGTGGATGAGCAGGAGGTGCCTCTGTGCAGTGAGGGTCACTCAACTTCCAACTGCAGGCCCATCCCTTCCCTTCAGCAGACCCTGCCTGACAACCAAAGTGCTGGTGTTGCTTCCTCTGCCCTGGCCCACCTCACCCTTAGCCTTGCTGGGAGATCACAGTCCAGTTCTCCCCTGGGGGCAAGCGCCCCACCCTGGGCTCATCAGCAACATCCTAGCAGAAGAAAGAGGGGAAAGATGATGGATTTTGGGGTCCAACTAGCCTGTATTGGGACCTGTCTCTTACTAGCCACTGTCCCATATCCAGCAGACAGCCTGGAAGATTCTGATGTAGGAAAACATGAGCAAAAATATATTTGTTTACTTTATTTCATGAGCAGGGGGAAGATAAAACGAGTGGTTTAGGAATTTCTAGTCTCTCCTGTTAGACAAATGATTGGGTAGTTACCACAGCAGAGGCTCTCAGTTGCTTTGCACCGGGAACAAAGGTAACTGGACCCAGTCAAGTTGTTTCTCTTCTCTGTGCCTCAGTTTCCCCTTTCTATAAAACGTGCCAGCTCCTACTTCAGCACCTGCTGGCAGCAGAGTGGGAGGAGTCAAAAGATCTGAAGGGCTCCTGATAGCTTCTCACTTAACCCTTTCCTGACCAGGCTGGAGAGGCAGCCTGGAGGACCGGGGAGTGGGGTAAAGAAGGACCGACCAGGAGACCAAACATTACTCACTGTTTTCTCCTTTTATGGGTGTGCTCTAGATCACCGCTTCCTGGAGGTTGTATTCCAAACTTTACTGTGATGGATGTGAGGTCCGCGTGCCCACAAGCTCCTGTGGAACCCGGATGTCACCCCGGGGGAGGGACTCGGCTTCTACCTTGCTATTTTAAGCAGCAAGTTTATAATAATGGACGGGAGGGAAAGCAAACAAGGCAGGAGCAGCGTGGGAATGGCCCAGCAGGGCTGCTCTCCCCTCCCTGGGGAGCTGGGGACTCCATCATCGCAAGGGTGGGACCTCAGCCAGCGTCCACTCTGCTCCATCCTGTAGCAGCTGACACCGTGGTGTTTGTCTGGCTTCATTCATTACTGGTTTATTTTCAGAGCCAGAACTGGCTTAAGGTCTTTCTTGAGGAGATGGAGGGGGGCAAGGGAAGCCAAGGTTTGGGAAATGGGATATTTCTAATGTGGCTTGGGAACATCGAGATGGCAGACTTCTGGGAAGGGAGTGCAGGGTCTTGTGGTTTGTTGTGACTAGGAAGAGCCCAGGATTGGGAAAGATCCCTACCGTGATTAGGAATTCTGTGACCCTTATCCAAGCCTTTGCTGAACTCTTCCAGGAATAGGGAGCTCACTACCTGTTTCATCTTCAGGTGATACCAGCCACTAGGTTTCTTTTGCCTCTCCTCGCCTGACCATTCAGTCATCGATCACACACATGTCCTTTGGGGATAGTAGAACCGTATGAATGCCTTTCAAATACCTAAGAAAAGATTGTATTTTCCCTCTGTACCTTCTCTTGTCCAGACAAGGTCTCTAGTTATCTAAGCATGAATTCTTGGCTTCTGGGCATCCTCTTTTCCCTTTTCTAAACAGGCCTCAATTCATCTGAATCCTTCTTAGCCTTCAGAGCATAATATGCATTGTGTAGTTTAAGGCAGAAAGGCAAAGTGGAATGGTTGCTTCCTGTGTTTGGGAAACCATATTCCTATTAAGACGTCCTGGAATCACAGATATCACACTTATCAAGAGGGTTCCTCATAGGTCTGGCAAAATTAGGATTTATACCTTTTTTTTTTTTTTTTTTTTTTTTGGTACCAGGGATCGAACTCACAACCTCGCGCTTGCCAAGCAGGCACTTGTGTTACTGAGCTAAACCCCCAGCCCAAAATTAGGGTTTACAGATAATCTTGTTACCTTCAACCCCTGTTACCACTTTCCCAGCACCCTTAACATTATCATTGCTAAAGTCTAAGTAAAGGTGATAGAAATTAATCATGGAGCTCACCCTTGGGTGAACATGATGTTCAGTTTATTAATACAATAGTCAGTTAACGTGGGTGACACGACACTGTCAGGTCTATAACTCTCATTCCCAAGAGCCAGGTTAAATCTACCCAGTATGACTTCTCTTCCCATCTCATCTCCCCACTCAGGCCCCAGCTATTCTGTCCATATAAATCCCGTTCACATTTCAGTGTTCATGGTTGAGCTCAAACACCATTTCTAATTTGGAATCATCACTAAAACTATGTCTCATCATCCCAATCTCCTTAGTTAGGGACCTTTTGCTGGGCTCTCATAACTTCTCACTTTCAAAACATCTGTCCCATTACGCTGTTTTATAATTACCTCCCGCCACTGAACTCCATGCTTGTTGGGGGCCAAGACCACGTTTTCATCACCTTTGTGTCACCAGCCTCTAACACACGCCTGGTGGAGTGAATACAAAGTGTGTGTTTATGGAGAATGATTCAATCCGTGTTCTACCTGAGTTAAGATTTCTCAAGGTGACCAGCAGGGGTCGCTCCAACTGTTTCGGGGCAGAGCGGGGCCACTCACCCAGGGCAAATGACAAAAGCCAAGATTGGAATCCCTGACACGTTCCAAGATTAAAGGTGCCTAGTTCTTTAAACACAAATCAGCAACCATTTTCAATGAATCCTCTGAGTGTCCACAGTGAACTAGATGCCTTGCTTGCATCAGGGAGGAAAATATGTGCTTTGTGGCCTTTGTCCCAGCCATGTCAGGTGTCAGGTCCCAGCCTGCCCTGCAGCACTCTGGCTCCCAGGCCCTTCCTACCCCTTTCTGCTGAACAGGAAGGCGCCTAATATCATGGGAGGTGGCAGCGGTTTATGGTTCTTCCATCTGTAGTCTCCACCAGTTGCCTTACCTTGGACCTGGGACACAGTAGGTTCTCAGTAAAAGCTGTGTGCTTCTTTTCCCCCAAGGTTCCCCTTGGGGAAGTCAGGAAACACAGTGGAGAAAGGCTGTGTGGAATCGTGGAAAAGAGCCCTGGTCTCAGGTTCGGAAGTCCTGGTGCAAACTCTTGGTTCTTTGTGTGATTTGGGGCAAGTGGCTTCCACTCTGATCCCTGCCTGTAGAACCGGGCTGCTAATGCCTACATCCGAGGTCATCATAAGGCATCAATTGGACGATGGTAGCAATAGCTCTTAGGATAGCAGCTGCCACCCAGAGGTGCCCAGTGAAGGATGCCCAGATACCAGTCTGATCCCAACAGCATGTCCTCCATTAGCTATGGCTCTGAGAAGTTTGAAGCACTTCTCTCCCTTCTGGGATAGCTGTGTTTACAGTAAGGACCAAATTAGACGTAAAAGGTCACCTCTGACTTTGTAAACAAAGCCGGAGAGCAGGAGGAAATGCAATTCCGAATGCCCGCTCCTAGCCTAGTTTGACCTCCAGCGTTGATGTAAACTCAAGCAGGCTCTCTCCGAACCCAGCTTGGGACAGGGATGGGAAGCGATTTGACTTGTCCTTTTGGCGTCTCCCCAGCCTGCGGAGCCCAGGCCTCTTGGAGCACGTTGGGGGCTGACGCAGCGGAGGTTCCGGGCACACGCAGCCACTCGGCCAGGAGGTTGCCATGCCCCACATTCCCGAGGACGAGGAGCCCCCCGGAGAGCCACAGGCAGCCCAGAGCCCCGCCAGCCAAGTAAGTGCCCCCTCCCTGCCCGTGGCTAGCCTGGCTGGGGGCCAAGCCGAGTGTCCTGGGCTGCGGCCACAGCTCTCCAGCTGGCCAGAGGGTTTGCAGATGGCCAGTGTAGGTTGCAGGGGGCCCCCGGGGAAGGTGTGTGGCTTCCTCACCGAGGAATACTGAGGTTCTGCGTTCCCTGAGTGTGGACCCATCTAGGCTGTCTCTGACAGAGGCTTCCTGGTATCAAACCACCCTGACCCCACAGATTCCCTCCCGAACTGGGAAGAGATTCAGAAAAGAGCTGCCCCCCTCAGAAAGCCCAGTCACGTCAGGGTAGCTGGCACCAGCTAAAGGCCACTTAAATGCTTAAAATGAAAATAAAAAATTTCATAGTAAATAGTGAAAAAAGCTTTCAATGCAATTTTATCAGAAAACAGGAAATGATGAAAATACGTTCATTAAAGAGGGCATCATTGAGATTTTATTGTGCAAATGAAATTATGAAAACAAGTTATTTTGTAGCTATACATATTCCAGAGTGTAGGTTAATATGCTGCTTTTTTATTGAATGAAGAATGAATCAAGTGTTGATTTTGATGTTGATACTTACTTTTTTGGTGTTGATACTTACTTTTTTATATCAACAAACTATATTCACAGAGTGTTGCATCCCTCATATTTTACTTTACAGCATGATCATTATTCCAAGGATCTCTTTAAATCTTTTCATCATTCCCCTTTGAAGGATTTATCTTTCTGTCATCCTCATTTTTTTCTTCGTTTGCTAGCAGATCCCATTTTATCTGATCCTCTCTGTTCGAAGACCTTGTACGTGAAGTTCTCTGACATGGTTTTCTTTGCCTTCGTGGACTGTGCAGTTGGTTTGCAGTGAGCTTGTATCATTTCGTTATGTCTGACAGCCATCCAAACTGACCAGAGCCAGATGGGAGACACTTGCTAAGTGAGGGAAGAATGTGTGAGTGAGCATTATTTTTCCAAATGGGCAGATTCCTACTGAATATTTTCATGTTATGATGATGTTTGTTTTCTTACACATTGTGACTGTGGGAACTTAGACAGCAAATACTTAGAAAAGAATGGCCCTTCTTGTCCCAAGCTCATGGGATTGAGATGATGCAGAATTGGACAGCCTGGAGGATGGGGGATGCCCTTTCCTTGAATGCCTAAATGATGGTAGGTCAAGCCCCCACCTCTTTGCCCACAGACTGAAGTTTAGGGCTTTAATAAGCATCCTATACCCACCCTGAGCATCTTGGGCCACTGTGAGTGCTGGTTATCAACAATCCTTAAAGCTGTCAAGTTCTAGGGTTTCATGGGCTAGAGCAGGGATTGGCAACACCGAGCAGACCACTCATACTGGACTCAAATGTGCCTGCTTCCAATCCCTCACATCATGACTTTCCTGGACTCTGTCTCTCTCTCTAGGCTGGACTTCTCACACAGTGGCCACCACTGACCCCTTCCACTTCACCAACAATGACAGTGCCCTACAGTCAGATTCTCATGCAAAATCTAGCTGTCCAATCCTGAGCATCTTCCTCAACTGCCCCAAGAATATAAGCATCCCTAAATAATAGTAATAATTAATACTAATAATCAGATCAGACAATATGCAACTCCATCATCCGTGAAGACTAGCTTCTTTATTGGGTTCAGTTCTTTCTGGCTCTGCACCTCTTTAATTAAAGTCCTTTCAGACCATATTCTCAAGAGGCACAAAACAAGACCCCAGAAAGACCTGCTGGCCCTTCTTATCCATGTAGCTTCAAGCCACACGTAGGTGCAGCTCCATCAGGCTGCGG
>RJWT010006619.1:0-28826 GCA_004365215.1 Cuniculus paca | reverse complement strand
AATGGCCATTCTCCCAAAATTATTATACAGATTTAATGCAATTCCCATCCAAATACCATTAGCATACCTCACAGATCTAGAGAAATCATTCTTAAAATTCATCTGGAACCACAAAAGACCTAGAATAGCAAAGGCACTTCTGGGCAGCAAGGGCAGGACAGGAGGCATCACAATCCCAGACTTGAAATTATACTACAAACTACTGTAATCAAATCAGCATGGTACTGGAATCAAAACAGACCTGAGGATCAATGAAATAGATTAGAAGATACAACCCCAAGTACAAACACACTCAGCCACCCTATCTTTGACAAAGGAGCCAAACATGTTCACTGGAAGAAAGATAGCCTCTTTAATAAATGGTGTTGGAAAAACTGGCTTTCCATATGTTGAAAACTGAAATTAGACCCAAGCCTATCACCATACACTAAACTAAAGTCAAAATGGATCAAAGATCTAAATACTAAAACAGAAACACTAAATCTGCTGGAAAACAAAGTAGGTAGAAATCTTGAAAACATAGGGGTAGGTGGAGAATTCATGAACAAAAGTCAAACTGCACAGGAAACACTTCCCAGAATCAACAATTGGGATCTTGTCTTGTCAAAAAGTTTTTGCATGTCAAAAGAAATCTCCAACAGAGTGAAAAGAAAACCCACAAATTGGGAAAATATTTTAGCCAACTGCCCTTCAGACAAAGGTCTTCTATCTAGAACATATGAAGAATTAAAAAACATCAGGCCCTCGAAATTCAAAGACCCAATCCAGAAATGGGCATCTGAGACGAAAACACACTTCTCAGCTGAACAAGTACGAATGGCAAGTAAATACATGAAAAAATGTTCAGCATCATTGGTCATTAGAGAAATGCAAATTAAAACAACTCTGAGATTTCATCTCACTCCAGAAAGAATGGCCAAGATCAAGAAAACCACCAACAATAAATGCTGGAGAGGCTGTGGGGAAAAAGGAACCCTTCTCCACTGTTGGTGGGAGTGCAGACTGGTGCAACCACTGTGGAGGTCAGTCTGAAGGTTTCTCAAAAAGCTAGGACTGCAAGTCCCATTTGACCCAGCTATTCCACTTCTGGGCATATTCCCAGAAGAAGTGAAATCATCCTACCACAGTGATATATGTGCACCCATGTTTATAGCAGCACAATTTGTAATAGCCAAATCTTGGAAACAACCCAAATGCCCATCAACTGAGGAATGGATAAAGAAGATGTGGTACTTTTATGCAATTCAGCTATAAAAAATGATCACATTGAAGCTTTTATAGGTAAATGGATGTGACTTGAGACCATACTCATAGGTGAAATAAACCAAACCCACATTTGTAAACACCACATTGCCTCTCTAGTGTAAGAAACTGAAAGACTCAATAAGATAGAAAATTCCCATAAATATGGAGAAATGGTTCTGAAATCCAATGGTGCTTTTATTCTTGGATTTGATTGGTTTAAGTCTCTTTCCTACTATTTGAAGGCAATATGTGAGAAGATAGGAACAGCTCTTTTGAAAAATGAAACACTACAGTAGCCATTGTTGGTTTCTTGCTGTCACTTGAAGACCTGTAATGCTATTCTCTTTTATCTGGTTTTATACTACTTTGTTTTGTTTGAGTTTATTGTCTGTAAATGTATGAACAACCATTTTGAGGAAAGCAAGAGACACTAGGGTAACCATTGTTACTCTCCTGTTGTTATGTTTTGAAAAACCTGTATAGCTTTCAGTGTTCTGTTTGAATGTTTGACTGTATTGTTTTCTTTTGCTTTGCTTTGTTTTGTTTTGTTTTGTTTTGTTTTGTTTTGTTCTATTCTCTTTAAAATAAAAAAAAGCTAAGAGATTAGATGGAAACATTAATGAGACAGATATCACTGAGGTTCTTTATTACAGGTACTGACTGATAGCTTGTAGGAATTTATTAAATTTTTGTGCTTACTTGGTGTATGTTTGAAATTCCCATGGAAATATTTTTAAAATGAAATTTCCTTTCAGTACCTTGAGTATAATTCAGGAGTCAACAAACCATAGCCTATTGGCATAAGTTGGCTCGCTGTCTATTGTTATCAATATAGTTTCATGCTGATTTATCTTTGTACTATGTTGTGGCCACTTTTGAGCTGTAATAGCAGGGTTGAACAATTTTGACTAAGAACCATACATTTCAGAAGCCCAAAACATTTTCTCTGTAGTCCTTTAGAGAGACAGTTTATCAGTCTCAGAAATAATTAATTCTACTTTGTATGTCTGTCATTGTATTCTATTGATTGAAATGCAAGTTTGTCTAAGTACTCTGGCAGCACAATTCCTGTCTTTTCTAGGCTTCTGAAAAAGTGACTTTCCTCTGCTCTGAAGAGTCCACCGTGCTCTCTGCCTCTGCCATTTCATAGCTTAACCGGGGTCAGAGGGCTACAAAGAAGAGTTTGGGTTGTTCTCAAGTGGAGGCTTGACTTGGGGGAAGGGAAGCTCCCAACTCATTCAGGTTGTTAGAAATTCTTCTTTATGGTTGTATAACTAAGGTCCTCATTTTCCTTCTGGCTATTAGCAGGGAGCCCCTCTTGTTCCTAGAAACTGTTTACAGTTCCTAGCCACATGACCTTCTCCAAAGGCCCTCTCACAACATCAGAACTTGCTTCTTCAAAATCATCAGTGAAAAAACTCTTTCTTCAATCTACCAAAGTGTGGATATGACCTAATCTCTTCATATTTGCCATAATTTAGTGGTCAAAAGAACACCTTAAATTCTACCCACACTCAAGGAGAAGATTAAAGGCAGAGATACCAAACGAACAAAATTATCGGAGATCATCACCCAGTATCTGTGAGCAATAGCTATCGTTAAACTTTTAATGGCAAAATAATATATCTAAAGAAAATGGAGGGACATATATAAGATAGTAAAGAAAGGAAAATATGATTCAAGTATTTTTAAACTATCAAAACTTACAGAAACAAAACTACAAACTGTTGTCATTATACACCCCAATCAGAAATATCTGAAGCCATGGGTAATGATCAACTCTCTAAATACTCTTTTTCCTATACCTAATACCTATGATAAAGCAGTAAGAAACTAACATTAATAACTAATAATAAAATAGAATAATTATAAAACATAGTATAATAAAAACTATGCGAATGTACTTTGTTTCTTTTTTCTCTGTCTCTGTCTCAAGATAGCTTACTTTAATGGACTCACTCATTTTCTTGTGGTGGCGTGAGATGATACAGTACCTACATGATAAAATGAAGTAAAGTTAATGACATAGATATTATGATACAGCATTAGGGTAGTACATAATGGATACTTGAACATAAGTACTGCAGTACTGTAAACGGTTGATCTGATAACCAAGAAGGTTACCAATAACTAAGGGCACGTAGTGTATGCAGCATGGATACTCTGGACCAGGGATGATTCACGTCTTAAGCTCACTGGAACAAGCAGGTACAAATTTTAACACATTATCCAGAAGACTATGCAACGTAAAACTTATTACAGAATTGTTAATTTTTTGAACTTTCCACTTACTATTTCATAAATAGTTGAGCATAAGTAACTGAAACCACAGGAAGTGAAACGATGGGAGGACTAATATTTTAAAATTTCAGCAATCTTGATCTATGTACTCATTCTGAGCAATTGTGTAGGAATGATCTTTAGACAAATAAAATGGCTATGATTATTAAATATTTGTTTACTTATACACTTAAAAATAAAAAGGTAAAAAAAGAATAAACTTACAATTTCCAGTCTGGTGTGGAAACACAATCATCACACTATCTGAACAAATAAAAATCTAGACACAATATAATGCCAACAGCTCTTCTTAGATCTGAGAAAAGTCAGGGCAAACCGCAGCTCCCCCAAATTGGAGAGACAGGCAGATACTGAGAATCACAATTTGCTGAAACAGAAGCTCAGGAACAGAAAGTTTTGCCAGAACCAGGATCAGGTTCTAAACTCTAATTGAGGAATTGCAGGAGGACCAGGGTGGAAAAGTCTGAGGGTTAAAATTCGAAGGGGATCCATACACTTGTGTTTTATCTCCAGTAGCTTAAGCACATTTTCAGAATGACTCCTGGAGAGAAAGGAGCCATTCTGTAATACATCGAAGTCTTTCTTCCTTCTTAACAAGACCTGTCCTCAAAAGGAACTATTTCTACCAAAGACTAATTAGTTGGGGGTTTATCAGAACCTTTATAATGAACCTTAGGGAAGGGAAATTGCTACCTCCAGCACACTCTAACCATTCTGTCCCACCAAAGGGCATGTTTGGTGTCCCATCAAAACAATTGTGAAATCCACAGTCCAAGAACCCAGGCTTATTAAAAGACTAAAACCTAATCATGGGAGTGCAGAGACCCTGCCTTCTCACCACACTTTGTCACCACATAACAGGAGTCCCATTTACCATAGTTTCCTTTGACCTATATAAGGCTATCAACAACAACAACAAAAAAAAATTACAAAGCACATACTACAAGGGAGAAAACACAATTTGAAAAGAGAGAGACTGTGAATGAGAACCAGGCTCAGATATGAGAGATGTTGAAATTATTAAGGCTAGGAACTTATTATATTTTACTTCTTTTTTTTTAATTTTCTTATTTAAAATAAAATAAAACACCTAAAAGAAAAACAAAAAGCAGAAGAGACAAACAACAAGAACAAAATCCCAAAATAATCACAATAAACTATGATTATTAATATGCTGAGGGCTCTAATAGTACACATTATGCAAGAACAAGTGGACTCTGTAAACAGGGAGATGGAAATTCCAAGAAAAAAGCAAATAAAAATGCTAGAGAACGAAATCAACCACCATTCTGTTGACCCAAATGCCATTTGCAAGCTTACCTGTCTCCACAAGGGACACTGGCTGCGAACTAGTGAAAGATAAGTGACTTTGCTTTTGATCTCTTTTTCAAAGTCTCTTTCTTCCATTATCTCCTTCCTACTCATCAAACTCATCTATTAATTGTTTTTAAGACATGGTAAATTTTTAAGGCTTCATGTCTGTAGGCAACACTTGTATGGAATAAGCAGAGGAAGTTTTGGGTACTGAAAAACCACTGCATGGTAAAATAAATAATATTATTTCTGCCATATCGATAACTAGAATGACTGATTAATACATTGTAAATAGGATCACTTGAAAATAAAGGTTGATACTTATGCGGGGACACCAGGTATAAAACAGGATCATCCTAGATACATTGGAAAGCCTGAGCACTTTAGAGTTAGTGAAAATATTTCTATGTCAAAAAACTTTTCTTGTGGTTTTTGAATAAAATTAGGTAGCTGTACCTCTTCTAAAGTCGGCTCCGCCTCTATCACACACCTCTCTTCCCTTGGCTGTTCCCTACCATTACTTCAAACCAACTACACTACTACTGTACTTTCTTAATGATGTCTCTTCCTCTTCTAAGCCTTTCCATGTGTGAAAGCAAGTTTCTATAAATTATGGGATGTGAATGCAATGAGACTTGGGACATCTTGAGCACACAAGTAGCAGCAGGTTAGGCACCATACAACATGTCCTTTAACCTGTGTGGTTCTGTTTACTTGACTATCTAATCAATGGTTTGGTAGGAAAGTTTTCAGGATACATTTTAGATTAATACTCTTAATCTGAGGGTCTTGCTTAAGTGCACAAATTCAGTTATACCCTTTGTTTAAAGTATAGACTTACATGAAGACTTTTATGTGTTATAAGCAAATTTTTAAAGAGCACTGACAATTTCAATGTTTGCCAATGTTACAGGACTCATCTAGTCTAGTGAAAATGAGCTTTACTATCTAGTTTAAATATTTCAAGAGAAAATACTGCTACAATGTCATTCTAGTAACATGACACCATTACAACTAGAAAGTTCTAATCTTCAGTTTGAGTTATTTCTTCTCAATATAGGGTAGTATTGGGAATTCAAAAAGGGACAAGCAGGTTGTAACTGAGGATTCTGAAACACTGCTTTAGGATTAGCCGTCTCCTTCCACTCCTTTTCACTTCCCTTCATTCCTTCATTTGCCATTGCTAAGGGCTATGGTGATGTCCAAGGGGCCTTCAGCTGAGGAGGTCTAATTGGATCTTTTCCTGTAAAAACACCCAAAGGTAAACAGCAATTGATTTTAGAGAGGTTGTTGGTATGAGACTGAAAGTTCTGAGTTGCACGATGAGAAAGTGTAAGATTCATTGATTTAAACCCATAGCTAGCAGTTACTAAGTTTTGAAAAATATAGCAGGCAGCTACCTCTGCCTCGGTTGTTGACAGGCATCTAAATCAGACAGATAAGTGAGACCCAGAAATCTAATGACACCAAGTGACAAATGCAGGAAAAGAATCTAAAATGAAGCTTAGCATCCAATTCTGACTTCAAAAACAAAAAGTAACCCAGAAAAGACTTCCCTGAAGACCCAGGAAGGCATCTGAGGTTTGCAAACAAGGTTAGTGGCCAAATAATAACATCTTCTTTTCCAGAGACTCAATAAATATGTTCATATAACTCTTCAGACAGGTTCTGACTTCCAAACTTCTAGTCCTATACCTGTGAAGCGACCACCCCAAGAAGAGCTTGGGTGTCAATGAGCCCTCCCACAGGAAGTCTGTTTGTGTATATGGGTGGGAAATGCAAGGAGAAAAGCGGAGCAGAGATAATTTGCAACATCCTCCCTCCTGTTGTGCCTTCCAGAGAAATATAGCGAAGGTAGAAGGACAGAGTAAAAAATATTTATAGATTACATTGCACACATACTTCTTTGACAGTCCTGCACATGATAGTCTCACCTGGGATTTGCCTATTTGTCTGCTCATGGTGAATTGACTATGAGTAGTCCAAATGCCCTCCCTGAATCGAAGTCCTTTGCAATGTGATTTTGCTACTCTTCCCTTAAAGAGTTGGAATTTTATCCCATCTGTTCAATCCCTGCTTTCCATCTGGCCTGGACTTTTGACTTTCATTCAGTCAAAGAATATGACAGAATGTGCCAGTTCTGATACTCTGCCTCCCGACGTCTTGTTCACTCTCATTACTGTCTTGTATACTCTCCACCTGTGACCAAGGCCAAGACAGCCTCCTGGAGGATGAAATGTCACATGAGAGTTTCAAATGGTTTCCTTGTCTAGCCAAGACCTGCCTGGAATCATCAGTCTGTAGTCTAACTGCCAGCTGACAACAGACGAATGACTAAGCTCAGCTGAGATCAGTTATGGCTTGCCAGACAAGACAACCCACCCATTTGACTCACAGGCTTGTAAATTTTAAAAAATGTTTATTGTTGTATGTTAGTGAGATTTTCTGGTTGTTTGGCAGGCAGTGTTATTGTAGCAATAGACAATCATTACACTCCCTAATAAATTTATCAGGGAGAATAAACCTTAGTATATGAGAGATTAATTCATGAATGAATAATTGAATGAATGGAGTGAAAAAAATACCACAAACTAAGCATAATGGGTAAATAAATTCAACCCCATTAATACAGAAGAATATTGAATTAACATCATATGTTTTCCTAACTGGAAATTTTCATCAGTCCTAGCCTTTCTTAGACTATCCAACACTGAGTCAGTATGTCGACATTTCCACTGACCCCATGCTACCAGCAGACCAGTTGTGTGCACCCTATCTCTGAGCTGAGGGCATGAAAACAGAGGAGCTGTAACAAAAACAATCTTGCAAGACTGGGGAACTGGTCCTCATTATAATCCCTGGCAAGGCAAGTAGCTGTAGCTCACTGATATTTCTGCCAAGAGTGAATGACAGTGGGTAAACAAGTGTGCTTTAAAAGAGAAGTAGGAAACTTCTTTCTCCAAGAAAAGAGAGAGATTGTCACAAAACATATATGAATTCCATATAAACAAATAAGCCCTGTGATGAATACCATGGGATCTGTGGTAAAGGAGATTATAGCTCAGAGTTCAGAAAAGTGGACAGCTGTCTCAGAGTGCAGGGTAAGGGTTACAGAATCAGAGAGAGGGTGAATCTGTGTGAGGCTGGAGCTGCCAAGAGGACTATGGTGAGGGCAACGTCACTCACAGCAGGGGTGGGGTCCCATCTAGTGACCAGCTCTGGATGTGTGTTTGGAAGTCCACAGGAAGACACATTAACAAGTGAAGGCTTAGAGGTGAGACAATTATGAACAATTTTCAGAGGACCTATGTGGCTACAAAAGAAAGTTTATATAAAAGAATTATGACAAGACCAGGGTGGACAGAGTGGCCCTATCTTTTAGTGTGGGCTGAGGAAGAGTGTCATCAAAGAGGAGGATGCAGCTGTGAAACAACTGTGAAGGGTTAAGGCTTTAATCTGAGGGTTAAGGATGCAGTACTAATAAGGAAAAGTGGTGTGAAAAAAATGAAACAATCTGAGTGGAAGTTCAATGGATTATACTCTTCTGGACTCAGGAAATAGTCAATAAATATGAACTCATAAAAAAGATTTTCTCCTTCCAATTTTAGAGTTATAGTGCACTTTCTAGTTTTAAAAAACTCTCTAGAGGCAATGAGACCTCCAAACTCATATTTACAAGAGATTACACCCCATAACTTTCAAGCTAGCAGAGACAAGAGGGAGGGGAGCACTCTTCCCTTATCCCATCCCAATGCCTATGCACATGACCCAATATACTAAATAGCAGAGGTCTATGAGCCAGCAGCGGTGCTTGGATCTTCTTTCCTTCCATCACAGCCTGTCTTGGTGCTTTCTCATCACCGGGACAAAATACCAACACTCACCTAAAGGAGGAGAGGTTTGCTTTGGCTCAATTTTATAAAGGCTTAAATTCATAATCAGCTGATTCCAAGGCAAGAAGGCAGGGCAGAGGAGCCCTGTGGAGGGAACCAGCTCACATCATGGTGGCCAGAAAGTGAGGAAAGGGCACTGCTGAGGAAAGAGACAAACCCTTCCAGGTTCTGCTCCCAATGAACCACCTGTTCCCCCAGCCCTTGATCCAATCACCTTCGAAAGCCCCACCTTTGAGCATGTGAGAGTTTTGGGGTCATTCTTGATCTAAACTATAACACAACCCAATGATCAAAGCTTTTCCCTGCTCCAAATCATCTCCCACGAGCTCAGCACTCCCACCACATTTTTTATCCTTTCTTAACCAAAGGAGTGTGGCTGGCTCACAAGAAGGTTCTTTGTAGTCATTCACTGAGGAGCTGAAACCAAAGGCTTTCTTACTGGCTCCTTGACAAGCTGGTCCAGTGTGGTTTTAGGAGCCCCCAATTTCTTTGAGAATCCATGGGTGCTCCAAGAATTTTCTTTATACCTCTCTCCTTACAGCCTCCAAAAGCATTTCTCCATCAGATTAAGACAGGCCACATCGCCCAGTGAACCAAACAAAATCAGAATACAACTCACACAGACATCTACAGCATTTTGTACTTAATGACTTATACTACACTTCCTAAATTGCTCTCATAAAAAACTGAATTTGAAAAGCCGTTTTTCTCAGCTGCCATTAATACACTCATATCATTTTGCTCCATTGCACAACGAACGTGACAGATACAGTCAATTTCAACAAGTTAAAATGTTTTCTTTACTCCAGCTTTTCCATGTAAAGGTTTTTCTCTCATGTAGTGGCAACTAAATTTCTAACTACCTTTGATGGTCTGACCTTTAAAATTGATCCTCCCAGTGGTTTCTGTCTTTCAGAGAGGCCAACTAACTAGCGACCCAACAGTGGTTCCAAAGAGAGCTGATCTCAGCATACTCGATATGCCTTAAAAACTAGGAAGAATAGTTTGTTCTTTTTGCCTAAGAATTGGGACTGCATGTACTTTGATATCAGGAAGTACTCAGTCAGGGTTAAAACAGGAGCAGCACACTTGTGGGGACAGAAGACTTTGAAAACACTAACATTTTATGCATTTTTATTTAGTGCCAGGAACACATTGTAATAAGTATTATTCAAGAAGGAAGCTCGTGTAATAAGTTTGCTCTAGGAATTCTTTTTATCTGTAAGCCTCAGGCATTTTCATTAAGTCATTCAATAGCAGCAGCATGCATGGGACAAAGAAGCTGGTATTTGTGAGTCAAAGTATCAGTTTTATAAAGGGCTTATCCCCACTGTGTTTGTAAAACGTGGTCTTCATTTAAGAGCAGGTTGCCTTAGAAAAAAGAAGAGAAATGAAAGCAAACATTGTTATTTTAAAAGTAGCAAAATCGGTGTTTCAGAATGCGGTGAAATGGGAGTGACTGAATGACTTTCCAAACCAGTTTTTAAATATTTCAACTATACTTTCTGGTCCCTAAAAGCGAAGACACAGATGACACAAAGAAAATGTGAAACACAGACCCCTCTAGGAAGCTTAACTGCACACAGTTTGTAAATAATGCTCTTGTTTCTTCATTTTACCAACATTAACTGTACAACCGCTACATACAGCTGAGCACTAGCCACAAGCATACAGTAGTGAGGCGAGATTCACGCACTCACAGTCAACAGGAGGAAAATGACACACATAAACAATTCTAAGATTCAAAATGCTAATAAATGCAAATCATATCTGAGTTCATTGTAGTCTTCTGTAATTTATTCATTCATTTATTCATTCATTCAACATTTATTGAAGCCTCTGTCCCAGGCATGGTTCTTAGACATGAGAATTCAAAAGTGCTTAAAATGTTTAAGACTAAAGAGCTCTCTTCCAGGAAGAAACATGACATTAACAAGTCAATTACAGTAGAGCATGGGATGAGCTAGTAACAGTGGCACAGCCCCAGACAGTGAGGCACAGGATTCTGTGGACTGAGGAAAGCAGTAAGAGCAATTCTCTATTCTGATAGAAAACCCTATTTTGGAAAATACTTTCTTCAGCTGAAGGTGGGAAGCTTTTATTATAGACATAGGCTTCTTATTTGTAAATGTGTTCATTTATTCCCTACATTCAATTTACAATATATTTCATCATGTAAAGGACAACCTGGTCACTCCATTTCCTAATTTTGGTGTTGCAAGATGTTAGCAAGGGAAACAGCAAAAGACAGACTACACTCGGGTCACGAGGAGACGTCAGAAGAATGAATCAAAGAAGTGATTCGGCGTTGAAGTTGAAGTTTCCAGTGTTAGAGGTGAAATGGACAAAGACCATTAATCATGCCTAAACTTTCCTTTAAAAAGAGAAGACAAAAGTTACACACAGAAATGCATTTTGTATAATTATGTCTTATATTTTGCAATGGGCATAATAGTGAGGAAAATACCACCATTTCAGCCCGTCACCTCCACACCTTATTGTTTTGCTTTGCTTTATTTGGTTTTGGTTTTGGTTTTGTTGATATAGGGTCATTCTAAGTTCATAAATTAACCTTGAACCTGTGCTCCTCCTGCCTCAATTGCCTAAGTGCTGGGATTACAAGTGAACATTGCTATCCATTAAGACTATACATTTTCTACTATAATGAGACAAGACATTTGTAACATAATAAAGATGTATACTGATCTCCAGCTCCAGTTTTTACACCTACCTAGATACACTTTCTCTCCCTCTTTCTCTTCTCTCATCTCTTCTCTTCTTTCCTCTGTCTGTCTCTGTCTCTGCCTCTGTCTCTGTATCTCTCTGTCTCTCTCTCCTACTCTTGGTGGAACACATCACTTATTAATCTCCTAAGAACATAATGTAATGTTTTGCTTTGTTTGGTTTTGTTTTTGGTTTGATTCTTGTTTTTTGTTATTTTGGTCTTTTTGTTTGTTTGTTTTTGTTTTTGTTTTTGCACTGGGAATCAAACTCAGGACCTCACGCTCACCAGGCAGGTGCTGAGCCGCTGGGCTATATCCCCAAACTTAGATTTTTTATTTTTTTTTTTAGAAATTACAGATGTTAAAATATTATTCTACATTCAAAATTGATTGATAGCTTTGCCGAGTATGAAAATCTAGGCTGTAATTCATTTTTCTTTGTAATTTTGAAGGGACTTCCCTTCTGCTCAGTTAGCATCTTTTGCATGTTACCTATTACTTCTGCCTAGCTGCTTTTATTTTTTTTGTTGTTGTTGTTGTTTTGTTTTTGTTTTTTTGCAGCACCAGGGATTGAACTCACAAACTTGCGCTTGCCAGGCAGGCACTTAGGCTGCTAACCTAGATCCCCAGCCCTCTGCCTAGCTGCTTTTAGGATCTTGTTATTTCTGGGCTCTGATATGCCATGATGTTTTGTGTTGATGTAGATTTTCCTATTTATTACTGGGCATTCAGAGGACTTCTTAAATGTAGAGATTCAAAGCTTTCAATACTCAGAAGTTTTCTCATTTTAATTCCTTAAGATTTTCCCATCCTCTTTTTTGTTTCTGTTCTCTTTTGTAAAGAATATTCCTGAATTTTTGCCCTTGATTTGATCCACTCATTCTAAAAAATATTTTCTTCCATATTTTCTTCATCTCTTTCTCTTCTTGTTTTAATTTTTTGGGAACAGTGCTCACTTTTTCTACATTTTTCACTTCTAATAAAACCATTTTTACTTCTTATGACTTTCTTATTCCCTGAGGTTTTTACACCTCTTGTTATTGCTTCATGAGTAAAATGCATTTCCTGAATATCTAAGGACATTTGTCTTACTTTTTTCTTCTGTTCCTGTATTTCTTTACTTCCTCTGAGTTCCTTTTGCTTTTGTCTATGACTTTCAACTGAGATACCTGCTTCTCATGCAGAATGGTCCTTGGTTGTCCACTCAGATTTGTGTAACTTATTGGTAGCTCTGTTTCTTTAGCAAAACATCCTAATTAGTGGGCCTCATTACAGAGTGGTCGGGATTCAGAAATATCAGAATATGTAAATATTTTCTCTTGGTTGGATCCAGGCAGAAAGCTACATATACTACCTATTGGATTGCAGCCACAGGTGCTCACAGTCAGTATGCTGAAAAGGGCAAAGGATGCCGAGATACAGTAACATATACTATTTACATGTTCACTGACATTTTCTTTTATCAGCATGTTAACTTGGCTTTTATTCGACTATTCCTGGTGTTCTCAAATCCAAACTTTCTTACTTAGCCTTTTTTATTTTATTCCAGTAAACCACCTGTCTTCTCCAAGAAATGGAGAAGGAGTTTTTGACAGGCTTGCCGAGGTGGGCAATAATGCAGTTAATCCACTTTCCTCAGGCAAACATCCCGTCAAGCCTCTTCATTTTTATTTCCATTTCTAATTCCCCCTTCCAGGGATTTGATGCCATCTGGGTTGTGCCTGCCTCATCTCCCCATTACATAAGTAGTTACCTTTCTACTTTCTCCACTGTTTCTCCATCTGTCAAAATGTTGGCACTCTTTAAATCTCTTCTTGTTCATTGGATCAGGCATCTTTTATTCTTTTAAATATCACTTGATTTAAGATTTGGTAGACAGGGTAGGTAAAGTACATATATTTAACTCATCTTCAGAGGTCTTTTTTCTTTCCCAAACATATGGTTACTACCTCTCCTGGTATGTTCACATTTATGACACACGTGCACACATATACCAATGGTCCTTGACTTTGGGTGGTTCAAGTTAAAATTTATCAGCATTTTGATGGTGCAAAAGCAATAAGCATTCAATAGAAATCACACTTCCAAGTTTGGATTTTGATCTTTTACCGGGATAGCAATATGCAGGACAATCCTCTCACGGTATTGGACAGCAGCAGGAAACTGTACCTCCCACTTGACCACATGGTTATGAGGGGAAATGATACTCTCCGGTACAGGTGTCCAAGCTGGATTTATGTGGACCTCACTAAATGGAGAGGGATTTTTGGGGTTGTCTATAGAATCTATAGTATAATTAATGTGTATAAAGAACAGGGTTTCCTTTACATTTTTATATTTTAACATATTAAATTATAAAGTAAAATAGGAGTCCAAGTTTGATAAGAAACTTACACATCTGCTTAATGACAAGAACACCTATCTTCACACACACGCATAGGTAGGCTGAAACACTACATCAGTAATCCGCTGCACAAGCCCATGTAATGTCTGAAGTCCATGGGTTTGGGCTTGACTGACCATGTGTAGTGAATACAGGAAGAGGGGGAGCACAGCACTGCACCCCTTTTTCACAGTGTTCTGTTGTCTCCTACAGAGTCCACACTTGACCGCCATGCAATTGAGTCTTGAAAAATATTGATAAAAATCATATAATACTGTTAAAAGTTTGTGGGGGTTTTTTAGGGCCACATTACCAGCTAGCCAGGCCACTTGTGGCCTTCAGAGAGCAGGTTGGATACTGTTGCATGGTGTACTGTGTTGCTGAGCTATCATGTTTGGGAAATTAGGGGTTTTATCCCACTTTCAATTTACAGTATTTTCAACTTATTATAAGTTAATGGGACCTAACTCCTTCATTAACCAATGGAGCATCTGTATAATAAAGCAAAGTCATTTCAACATTTTCAGTGCTTTAAAAAGATTAGTCATAGAATGAAAAAAAGGAAAACATCCCAATTTTGTCTTTTCAGCCTGAATGTATATCATCTAATAAAAATACAGGTTGCATGACAAAACCAAATGGTGTTAAATTTGTATTGTGCAACAGAATTGCCTACAAACTAAGTAGAAAAGGACATCTCCCCATCACAGATAATGTTTTGGCTTATAAAAATATTATGAAGTAGCAATGATGCATCTGCATGCCATCATCTATATTTTTCTTTAATTAACTTTGTGAAATTCTGCTTTCAAAGAACTTTGTTTGTCCTTTGAGGACAGATTCAACTCGTCAGGAAGCCAGCTTTAGGCAGTGTCTTTCACAGTGGCCTGCTATAGTGGTTCAAAGGGATATGAAACAGAGACATCTAAAGGAAATTTTAGGTATTGAAACACATACTTTCTTATCCACCCTTTGTGACTGATTTTCTTGGAAATGATGTGCTTAGTTTATTATGAAACAAGGAAAGACTATTTTGTAAAGTTAAATCCAAAGCCAAAATAATGTGCCTGCTGAGACATGAGTCAAGAGCAGACTAGAATTACCAACTAGTTTTAAATGAAGAGTTATTTTAACAACGACAAGGAAAAAATCAAAATCCACCTATTGGCTCTAAAATCATTACAAGAAACATTGATTTACATCACACTATATCTGGTCATATCATATTTTGAGCTTTACATTGTAGTTACTCATAGTGCCAGGTAATTATAGGTGCTTAATAAGTAAAAGCACATAGTTATTGAATGAGCAATTAATTTTTGAAGAAACATAATTTAGATATTTTTATGATTGATTCCTCTTTAAGTAATAATTCCCAATTCTCAACTTTTGACCTGATTAGGCTTAAAGAAGTTACAACAGAATCACTTTTGCAAATTTTAAGTGTTAATGCATGCAATAATGGCATTATCGTACACTTTGTCTTCCCAAGTGGATACAATGCAATAATAAAATTAAAATCTTATTTTCAAAGGAATTTAGATAATGTCTTCATGTTTGACAGTCTCTGAGTTGTTAAAAGCCTTTCTTCAAACCTACTAATTGCCATAAAATAACTATTTAAATCACTTTGCCTGGAAAGCCAGGGCCTTGCTCAAAACCCACGGGAAGGTCAGTTTCTTTGAAATAAAGTTAAAAAATAAATATAAGAAATTATTGCAAAGCATATGATCAGTTTAGTTTTATGACATATGTGCTTCATCTATTTCTGTGAATATTTTTCTCACTTCTTTTAAGTCCATAAATAGATTTTCTTTCAATACTAACAATGTGAAAAAAAGAAAGAGAGAAAACAAGAAGCAGGGAAGAAATGTTCAAGGTATGTGCTTTGCCCTCCATTCTGGCTGTTCATGTGGTAATTCAGAAACACAACCTATGTGATAAAAGAACAACATGTCAGAGATCAGAGATGGCTCGAAGACCCGTTAGGATTTCTTTTACATTTGAATAAGTGCATTTCATTCACATTATAGCTTTAGTATAAATGCATTATTCAAGAGAACATCTGATAAAAAGGTATAGAGAAATTCCTAAAATGAACACCAACATCTCGTTGAGAATTAGCCTGGCCTAAGCCAGCCACATTCTGGGTCCTCAAGTGTCATCTCCTCTGCACTGAAAGAAGCGGAGAGAGAAGTCTGGTGTCTCTCTTCTCTTCATGGAAGGTCCTTCTGGACTAGGTCCCACACTTACAACATCATTTTCCTACTGTAAAAGTAAACCATGAATTCCTCTTCCTCCTCCTGAATTGCTAATCAGATAGCTTGGCCAAAAATTAGGAATATTTACATCCTATCCTCAAAATTCTATATTATTCTCTATGTTTCTAAGTTATCTTACACTTACATCAAATATAATTACATATTATTTAAAGATCAGTTTATTTTGGATCAAGTTATCTCAAACTATTTTAGTGAATATTTTAAAATATTTTAGTGAATTATTTTAAATATTTCTCAAAATATTTTAGTGAATTGAGTAGATTTAGTGTTTACTAAATCATGGTTAAAAATTGCTCAGAAGATTTTACTCAGAAAAATCATGCAGAAGAATATTATGTATGATGGATAACATTAATTATAAAATTGTATTGGTTAAGTAGAACAGCATTTCTACTACATAAGGCTAACAAAAAAATCTAGTTTTATATCAACTTGAAAGTAATAAAACTGCACTTCTCTTAAGTTTGTATAACTCTAAGTGTTTATTTTTTTAAACTGATTCTGTTATCAATCATTGTTTTTCTTAAATCAGTGAGATCTTTACAGTGTTTGTCCCATGTACTTTTTTAACTGTGATTGCCTATTCCTCATTAGAACTCTTGAAGGATGTGTTGAGGTCTATTTAACTCACTATATGTATTGACTAATCAAATTTTAGCTCAATATACGTCATGGGTAGCAATTAAAGTGAATACAAAAGATTAAAGTGACAAAGTCATCCAAGTATATATCTATCAGCCCGCAATCCTATTAATATTTATTGTCTTAATGTCTCTTGCATTGATTTTTTAGCATTATCTCTTTCATTTCCCTGATCAAGCTTCCCATTATTTTTAAAGAACTTCAACTCAAACCACCCCACACAGGGATCAGGCATAAATCCATTTTGTATAATCTTCCTGCCACTAGTGAACACACTAGCGAAACATTTTGTTCAGTTATATCCAGGGAGCACAGGTGTTCCCAGGGTCAGTCTTAGGGTAAGATCAAGTACAAATTTTTGCCCTGAACATCTACCATAATTTCTCTTCTCTCCTTCCTTCCTTCTTTCTTCCCTTCCTCCCAACCTCTCTCTCCCTCCCTTCCTTTCTTCCATGTCTTCTTTTATTTTACTTCTTTTTTATTCCATTTTCATTTTCTTTTATTGTGCTTCAAAAACCATATAAAATGTATCATGTTAATAATTTTTCAAATATTAGTTCAATAGTATTGACATGTTGCTGTGCAACAGATTTTAGAACACTTTTATTTTGCAAATCAAGACACATATCCCCATAAACACTCTTTTTTCCCTCCTACTTCTGCAGCCCTCAGTAGAAGGATACACTTGTCAGGACCAGGGATATAGCTCAGAGACACAGCGCCTGCCTGGTAAGCGTGAGGTCATGAATCCAATTCCCGGTACAAAAAAAAAAAAAAGGTACACTTTCTACCTTCCATTTCTATGATTTTTGACTACTTTACATACCTCATGTGAGCAGATTCATGCAATATTTGGCTTCTTTTGTTTAGTGTAATGCCATGAAAACCCATGTATATTGTATCATGGGTCAGAATTGCCTTCTTTCTTAAAAGTGCATAATACTGTGCTGTATTGAAAGGGGAAAACTGTACAAGAGAAATAGTTCTTTTTAAAACCTTGTTCTTTTTGAAACTGCCTAGCTCTGTAACTGCTTCATGGCTCTGTAATTACTTTCTCAATGCCTGTAGCCACAAAAGCATAACCAAACATGTGAGATGTCTAAATGTAACAAGCTTCATGACCATTAATCTAGCCTTATAACCAATGATCTCACCCTGCTTGCTAATCAAAAGAACTGCTGGGCTTTTCGGTCTCGCCTTGATACCTTTGCATAATATAAAAGCTCTACACCATCAGAGATTGGGCCTGATATCTTGGGAATGATCCCAATCAGTGTCCGATGATGTAAAATAAATATGCCTCCAAATCCTGGACGTCGTTTCGGTGTTTCTGTTTGCTGTAGCATCATGTATAGATCATATTTTTAAAATCTGCTAATCTGTTAATAAAAATTTGTGTAACTTCTTCCTTGGGGTATGGCGAATGATGATCTGGTTAACATGGCTTACGGATACTCTTTAGATGTTGGTTTAAATTCTTTTGAATACATACTCTGAATAGAATTGTTGTACCATATTCTAGTTCTAACTCTTTGAAGAAACCTCATAATACACTGTTTTCCACAATGGCTCCACCACTTTTTAGCCCCATCAACAGTAAATAGGATTCCAACTCCTCTGCATCCTCAGGAACACTTCCTATTTTCTGTTCTTTGGGTAGTGATCATCCTAATGGGTGCGAGGTGATGTCTTATTATAGTCTTAATTTGCATTTCTCTTGTGATTAGCATATTGTCTTATGCTTATTGAACATCTATATATCTTCTTTGGAGATTTGTCATTTGAGCCCTTTCACCAGTTATAAATCATAGTACTTATTTGGTTGTTGTTGAGTTATGGAAGTCACTTGTGTATTCTGGATATTAGCCCACTATCAGGTCTATGATTTACAAACATTTGTCCCTTTTCATAGATGATTTTTTTCACTCTCCTGTTTGTTTCCTTCACTACTAGGTTCCTTTAAAATTTTTCCTCCTATGAGGTGTATGACAGTCCCTACTGTCTAGCTAGCCTACTTTTGGAGTTCCCCACTGCTATGGCTTATGTTGATGTCCCCCAAAGCCTCATGTGCTCATAGAAGGGGCTCTTGAGAGCTGGCTGGGTCTTGGATGTATGATACTGGGACTAAGGGTGTGTAGTACTGGATTAGCCCAATGACTGGTTTAGCATAGTTCTGGATGTGGCTGAATAAATTTAGTGAAGACAGAAGCTCCACCTTGGGTGGGGATGTCATCAAGCAATAGGTTTGTATCTTGAATGGAATTAAAGAGAAAAGGAGGCTTACTGCTGCTGCTTGACGCCTCCACACCATGAGCTCTTTCCCTTCTGCCACGCTACCATGTATCAGCACCAGCCCACTATGGACTGAAACCTGCACAAACTTAAGCTAACATATCCCTTTCTTCTTTTAACATGTGGGTGTCAGGTATTTTGTCCCAGCAATAAGAAAGTAACTGAGATACCAGGCCATACAACACCTATCATTAAATAGACTCTTAAATACTACATTTCTAATTATAATGAAACCACCTGTATGGGCAAAAAAATAATCTAAAATCATTCTTCAACCCAATTTTACGATGTCAGAAGATCTACCACAACTTCAAATATACTTTCTTTGGTTCTGTTTCTTTTCTGTTTCTTTAGTTTCAAAATTACTCAAATAATAAAACTGACCCACCAATAATAAGTTAGGATAATGGGATAAGTCTAGGGTTAAGGAGGATGTAAGACCTTCAACAAGAGCCATTTGCAAACTCTTCTTATACACTCAGCTATTAATATGACTCCTTCTTCACCGAGTGTCTCCTTCTATATCCCAGCCACTATTTCATCATGCTCTGACTCAGAACTTCTCAGACTATCCACAGGGGAGAGACATCCATCTCTCATGTCCAGTCCATCATGGACCGGTAGTTTTATAAAATCCAAAAGCCACTTGGCAATGTTAAACTGCTATAAATCTGAAAGCTTGTCCTTCTCTTTTTCTCTTTGCTCATTACAGACTGGTAATTAACAGTTCACAGAGCGGAACTGATGTGTGCGTCACATTTTCAGCAGCACGCAACTGCTCCTTCCTGGTTTCTGATCACTCATATCTTTGCTTTGCATGTGACTCGGCATAGTTTCCCTGCCCTTTTCTATATGACAACTTTTAAATTTTGACTTTTCCCCACTGGTTAACTGTCCTCCTCTTTTAGAGTTAACCAAGTTATAGAGAAAGGACAGTGTCTACTGTCATCTTTCTTGCTATCCTGTGGCTGCCCTGATACCTTTGCCCAACCTTGTCCCCTGACATCTGAGTGCATAATCAACATCACAGCATGACACAGGGATGACTAAGGATGATCCAGAGACCACACACATAACACAGATACTCTGACTGGGACATCACTTTCAGAGTGTCTCACACCAGTGCCTTTTCTTATAAGAGGGCAAGAAAGAGCCACAAACAAATTCTGCATTACCACTGAGTCCTCATTAAGAAATAAGTGAGGTTTTCTGTCACTAGAAAGAGCTAACTGTGGCCCATGTGCTGAGCCGCTGTGGGCTAGAACCGTCAGGGCGATGCTTCATGTGCGATTGCTAGCACTTACCTTAATTGGCTGTGCCAGTAATCCTCGATCCCTAATATGACCTGAATTCAGGAATAAGTAAACACAGTCTTCCCAGAGGGCACGATAATTTTTTAATTTACTTTCTCTGTGGCAGGCCATGGTTCCAGAGAGACTGTATTAGAATTGGGTTTCTCACAAGAGAAAAATAAAGAAAATGAACTTGATGACTTTCCTCTGGTTATTTTTTCTGTCTCCTTCTGGTCCATATAGTCACCACAAGAAGGGTGAAAATATGGAAAGAGGGCTCGGAATAAAAGCAGTAAATTATGCTGAGGACAAAACACAACCAAAATTTAGACCCCCACCTATACCCAACTACTGGCTTCACTTTAGCATAGTGCAGAAAACTTCAAAAGTTGGAAGATCCCTCTGATGTACAAGAGAGCTTTTCAGTGGAATCAACTGATAAGGTTTTTAAAGACATTCATAACTGCTTCGGGAAGTGAGGAGACTGGTGGGAGGAGTATTTCGAGGGCAATTAATGGCCATGTGTCATGTACCATAATAACATTTTTTAAACTTAAACATTCATAGTATGTTTCTGGTACACTTTATATGCTATAGTTGTAATTGGTAATTGTAACTGAACAGAAAGTTGCTCACCTTTGTAAGGATACAAACTCTTTTATGCCTTCGGAGATCTCCTTTTTAAAAAATCTGTAGTTAGATAACATGTTCGTGGCACTTAGCATATGTGATAAGCTTGCCAGTTACTACATATAGTACAGGATGGGTCTGCTAAAATCTAGGCAAACAAAAGTCGGCAGTAACTCCCAGAATAGTAGGGTGGGAGCCAAGAATCAGCCTGGTGATTCACTCCTGCCAACCACTGCATTCTCTCCCCACTTTGCTGTGCGCACCTCCCTCACTGCAGCTCAGGTCCCCCTCATTTCTGATGTTCCCCTCCCAGTTTCCAGGCAGGAGTCAGTCTTACAAACATCATGATTATTGCCAACTAACACCGAGCATGCACCCCGAAAGCTTCCAAATAATTTCCCCTTCCTGTGAATGTTCTTGAACTAACCCAGAGGACACTTGTCCTTCTTTCATTCACTTTAAGCTCCATTCAAAGAACTTGTTCAAACAAATTTCCATGAAACCAATTCACCAAGCAGATTCTTGAGAACCAAAGGACGCTGTGAGCTGGGTTAGGGAAGAACACGTCTCATTAGGTGCCTGGCACAGCTCTGGGTACAGACACTCAAGAGAAAAAAGAAGAAATATCTATGCAGACCCTGTACAAGCAGTCAAATAAAATGAATAGCTCCTAGTTATTGCTTTATTTTTTGCTTAGCAAGATAATGTTCAGAAGATCAGAAGGCTGAAAAGACATTGTATTATTAATACTTCTTTTGAGTTTATAGTATAACTAGGATGCTGTTAAAAAATCTTATATTCTGTCCTTTATTTTGTATATCTTTTCTTATTAATACACATAAGTTGTATGTATTAATGGATTTCAGTGCAATACATGCACGTAGCACACACTGATCAAACCCAACCTCCCTTTGTCTTTCCAATCTCTAGTAGGCACTCTTCTACTTTCAGGTCAATGTTTTGTCAGCTCCCATATATGAGAAAGAACATTAAATGACTTTCTGTTATTCATTTAATACTCGTTGAGTATTTATTATGCATTGCAGACTCCACAAACATCAGTAAATTTTCCTGAACATTCCATTAGGTGTTCCTTTTTTTTTTTAATAAACACACTTAACTACCATTAAGAACCCAGTGAGTAATGTTTACAAACTTCTAATCTTTTCAGCTACTAAAGACAAAATACTTCTAAGCAGTAAAAGATAAATGTTCTCCATTATAAAAAACTTAAGAGGTTTTAAAGGAGAAACTATAGTTATATTTTCTATCAAGGAAAGTTGCAAATTTTCCATTTTGGTAGATGTTATACCTTTTGGCTACATTTCTAGAATGAAAAACAGAACTACATGAATACTTTTCCAAAACATGTTCCCCAAAAAAGTTTTCATGTGATCTTAATTACAACTTTTCAAGTTGTAGGTGCGTAGATATTAATAGATCACTGGGGGACGTGAATCACCACACGGACACATTCAATGACTTCTCCAGCATCAAAGGTGAGGGAACGGTACCACCTCTTTGGAAGGTAGTCAAGAACAACAGATAAGAAGGGATTCAAGAGTCATAAAACCTGAGTGTGAAGCTCTATTATTTGGAAAATCTCTCTCTCTCTCGTCTCTCTTTCTCTCTGTATTTGAGTTTATTCTCCATAAAAAGAAATTGTATTTAAACATTTGAAATTGCCAATATGAAATCTTTTTAATCTATAAAAATTACTATTTCATTTGTTTCCATCTCATATAATGTGAATTTAACACTTAAAACAGTTGTCCTAAGTACTAAATCCACTACTCTATTTCAAGCACGCAGCATGAGCCTGGAGTGGAGAAGTGCTAGATGAGTATGAGCTTTCATCCTCTTTCTGCTGTGAAAACAACAGCATCAGCACGTTTCTCTCACTCACAGACAGCCAATCATTTCACCACATGGTTCCTCCATCTCCTCTTAGATTTTAGTCCACGTAAAACACATTGAATTATTCAAGTGTACTTTATAATGCATTAGCTAAAATGTTAGTGCATTTTGAAATTTCAGGAGGAAAGACAAAGACTAAACAAGATTATAATCACAACTGACTTTCTAGTGATTTAGTAGCATGAAGTTTGTTCTTTCTGCTTCTAAGCAGGGCCATATATGATTTGAACTTACTCATTCACAATTCTTCCAACAATAATATAAGTCCTAGGTTTGCCTTTGTTTGGAATGTAATATCATTGTGGATCAATATCCAAGCATTTGTTCAAAATATCCAATAAGGAGTAAGTAATACAGACATAGTCTCTGGATCATCCAGTAAACTGACAATTTTACATGAGCAAAGAGGGAAAACTAAAATGATGTAATGAGGAACGAGCATAGTGAAGCTGTTACAGAGCTGGGCAAAACCAATACCTCAAATTCCTTGTTATTGTGTCCCTGAATTCTCCCACATCCTTATAGTCTTCAGAAACTGTAAATGACCCAAAGACATAAGGACCTGGGCCCAAGAAAGGAGGTCTCACCTGCCAAGGACACATTTTTCATCTGTGAGTTCAACATCCAAAAGGTGAATAGGTCCCTGGAGAAAAGAAAGACATCATCCAGGAAAATCAATGATCCTGATGATCAATAGGGTAATAAAGGTTGTAGCAATTTGTATCCATAAAACTAACTGAATGTCTTCAGCGTTTAGAACTTTATAATTTTTTAAGTAAAGATAAAAGAATGTCCATATTAGTTCCTCTAATGCATAGCCCTTGTTTTAACTCTAAATATTTTCAGTCTTATTTTTTTCCCTATTTCTCAGTGAGTATTCAGACCTAATGACTTCATACAGTGTAGTAGCCATGAGTTTTTACAGTGTTGTAGTCAGAAATTCAGTCAATGAGTAAGTATTGTATGTCATACTCAGTATTATTCCAGAAGCCAAATAAACACTAAAGAAAGGTTTGTAATGCTCTCTGAGGTTTATTGTTATTATTATTTAAATAAGAATCTCAGTATTTTGTAAGTTTCCAGTATCCTCTAACATCTATTGCCTAAGCATCTGATGCTGTATCAGAGCTTGGAGAAATAAACAGGTAAAAATGCACTGAGGACCTGATCCTCTTTACCTCAGCGGAGGCTGCATACTGTATTATCTTTGAAGTAACAGTGCATTTCTAGGATGTTCCATGCTTCTCTCTTCCACCTAGGCTCAAGTTCATTTATGATGTCTAGGAGATGTAATCCTCAGGGATAAGCTGGAGCTCTTCTTTCTTCCACCATCCATGCATCCAAAGAGATCTTCTAATTACATGAGAATAACAAGCGGACCTCTGTTCGGAGACTGTGAAGCTACTTAATTAGAAAAGTCTTGTCTATAAGGGATCGTGCATTTCCACATGCTTCTAAACCATTAGATGTTCAAAATCTGGAAGGATAATACTCAAGCTGCATGTTTTTGAGTTGCACTAATTTGAGTCAAATTGGTTCACTGCATCTTGTAAATGTTCACTTAAGCAGTAAGCGAGGGAGGACATATAGAAACAAAAATCACTTAATAACATCAAAAGTGACAATGGCAAGATAACATTTGCCAAAAAAGTGAATTGGTAAATAGTGAATTTTCACACAGGGTGAAGTTCCCATCTGTGCAAGACACCAGTCTCTGCTGCTGCCAAACCACTTATTCAAGATCGCTGGTATCGTGGGCCAGGGATTTAACTCAGTGGCCTAAGCACCTGCCTGGAAAGCGCAAGGTCATCAGTTCGATCCCTGGTGCCAAAAAAAAAAATTTTTTGCTGGTATCCACCTGCAGCAAGTCAGTCAGAAAGCAGATTTCACGTTTCTCCTCCACTCAGTGAAAACACCACTCCCTGGATAATCAAAAGTGTTTGGTTGAGCTTCATGTTTCTTTCTGCTTTTGATGCAAAGAAGGATGTAGTCCCTATACCTAGATCTTGGCAGAGAAACAGATTTCTCTGCCTCAATTTGCAGAAATAGCCCATTTGGTGTATCTGCATAATTTTGTGCTTTATTAGTTTTATAAAATA
Organism: Cuniculus paca; assembly: GCA_004365215.1. Taxonomy (NCBI): domain Eukaryota; kingdom Metazoa; phylum Chordata; class Mammalia; order Rodentia; family Cuniculidae; genus Cuniculus; species Cuniculus paca. The sequence continues at coordinate 3,813 of RJWT010006619.1, read as the reverse complement.
TCTTTACGGTCAAGTCCCAGGCAAATAAAAAAGGCAATTCAAAGATAGAAAGTAGTTTCTTTGGGTGTGTGTGATTTGGAATTTGTAGTTTTTATTTTTACTAGTACACGTTTGTAGTACATAACAATTACATTTTCTAATGCCGAAATTGGAAGGCTTCTGAGATGTAAGTGAATATCAAGTTCTCACTGTTAACCAGCCTACAATACATACTTTATCTTCCAAATTTAAAAACTTACGTAAATGAAATAGCTGAGTAAAAATTTAAATTCTCTTTTTCTTATGAAGTAGAGTTTTCTCAGGAGCTCCATCCAGTGCCTTGAAAAGAGCTCTCAGCACAGAGTCAGAGGGCTCAGTCTCATTTTCCATGGTATGGTTGGTGCTTAGAGGAGGTTGTATGAGAGGTGATGACTGAGGTACCGATCATGAACGCCTGCTTTTCTGGAGAATGAATGTAGAGTGCTGGTGTTTCCTTCCCCTCACCATTGCAATTTCTCTCTCATTTCATTGCTCCCCTTTTCCCATTTCAGCGCCTTATGAGAGTTAAGCACCAGGCTTCCTCTGAGAGAAGGAATACAAATATGGTTCTTGAGCTGGGACTGTGCATGGAAAGAAGCTGCCTTGACCAGAGGTACTTGCAAAGGCATTATTCAATCCAATATCCAGCCAGTTCGCCTTTCCTGTACACAAACTACAGAGCAGCATTCACTCTAGATCTGTATCTGGATCAAGATTTAACCTTTCACCTTTATACTCCAGGAAACAAATGCATTACTGAGGCTGCAGGTTTTTTTCCCCTCCTATAGTTCCTCTCTTGACTCTTCCTTCATTGGCCACTGACCATTAATTGTGTCCTATATGCCCCACATGATACCCCAGTGTCAAGATTAAGTAGCTGGGTCTGCATGTAAGATGGACACTGATTGATAATCTTCCTTTTCTAGCACATTACTTAAACACCCACAATCACATGCTAATCCTGATGGTTTCATTCTCTACACACTGTTACATAATCTACTGTACTGTATGAAATAGTATCCCAAAAATTTCCATACCCACAAAGAGTCTCAAAATCTGACCTTAATTGGAAAAAGAGTCTTTGTACATAAAATTAGTTAAGTAAAGATGAGGTCATATTGGATTAGAATGGACAGGAACTTATGGAAAAAGATGAAATGTAGATTTGTAATCACTATCATCCAGAAAATAAATGAACAAAGAATAAATATATCATCAGTGTTAAAGCAAGCAAAAGAAACTTAAACAGTACTTTAAAAGTTTCATCCAGAAAAAGAAAAATTAGTACAGAAAATGAACTTCCAGAACGTGGGCACAACTTCTCCTCCCTACTCCTGCAGAAAGATAGCAATATAGAGAAAAAAGTGAAAAATAAACTCAGAAATCCTTCACTAATATTCTCAGCTTGGACTAAACTCAGGCCAATGATATGTGAAATTGCAAGAGTGTTGAATATGAGATATTCCTTTGAATTCTTCTTCCTTGCTACAGATTAAAAGGTAACTTTTAGGAGGCAGAAGTATTTCCAAATACTCAACTTCTCCTGAGGTAGAGAAACAACCTGAAATGCATGGGCACTCTTACCAGAGTAGAAACTTCCCAGAGATGACTCTTAATAATAAAATAATGGCAAAGGAAAGGAGAAACACAACTGAGGTCCCTTACAGTAAGTCTCCTCTCGGTAATAGTCCTCTCCTCATATCTTCAGGAACAGAAGACAGTCTGCTTCATTTTCACAGGTGAAAAAGAGGTTCTGGATAAAATCAGAAGACAACAAAGTAGAATCCACAAGACTACTGGGGGCAATGAGTAGATAGAACTGACCCCTTTCAAAAATGAAAAGCCTAAAAATAAATGACTCATCAATAATGCAAAAATATTAAAGCAGGAAAAACTTCTAAAGGAACATAGGATACTAAAGAAAAGAAAGGAAAGGAAAAATGTATTCTAGAGTAAAGCACACTCTAAGAAATTCAGAAAATTTCAGACTCTACACTTTGACCAAAAACAAGGGAAATTATCCTGAAGTAAGAGATCATAGAAGAGATAGTAGAATAACAATTTAAAAGCAATGTGAAAAGTTGAAAGCCACAGATAGCTAAAAAGAAAAAAAGTCTATATAGATCTGAGACAAGAAAGGATATATAAGAAAGGATGAAATTTAAAGAAAAATAACTACTATGGGAGCAATTTTGAGAAAATCATACCAAATACACAAGAAGCAGAGATAGGAAAATAATTAAAAATGAAAGCAAGGAGGCAAACACAATTCAACAAACAAGTGAATAGCACCCCTGAAATATGAAATATTATAAATAAAACAGAAGAGATGTGAACAGATATTACAGAAGAAAACTTTCCCAAACTGAGAAAGATCCACATTTGTGAATCAAAATAATTCATATTACAAGAAATAAGAATAGAGTCACATTACTAATGTACTTATACTGAGAAAGTTTACACACTTCTAAAAAGAAACTAAAAATTTTTCATTAAGTATCCATGAGAGAAAAACAAAAACTCACCTAGAAGTAATCAAAATATATGTATGTCAGACCTTGACTTTTCCATTAAAATCATCTCAGTATAATGTAGAAAAAAATCTTAACGTGGCCTACAAGGCCTTGATCTCACTCTCAGCATCCTGAACTTATCTTACTATTCATTTCATTTCATTCATTTTGCTTCAGTTCAGCTGGCCTCTTTGTAGTCCTCAAATATGACCAACTTGTTCTTATCTGAGGGCCTTTGTACTTGATGCTCTCCCTCCCTGAAATGCTTCTCTCCCAAATATTGGCAAAGGTTGCTCACTCATCTCCTTCAAATGTCACCTTCTTGTGGACTGTTTCCTATCTCTTTTAAAATTAACTCTCACTGTGGATCTCTTGTTTTTCTTGTATTTATTGATTTATATACACTATTTAGATAATTACTTACTTTTTTTCTTTTTATTAGGTGATGTCCTCCCACAAGAATTTATTCTCCAAGAGAGCAAGAGTATTTGTATGTTATTCACTGCAATGTTGTCTGTCCTTGGAATAGTTCCTGCCACATAGGAGAAGCTAAATAAACATGGTTAAATGAATGGGGAAGAGGACTATGTCAAAGTTCTCCATAGAAACATTCAATTCCAGAAGAAAATGTATAAAACAAAACAAATTTGAGGTTTAATAATTTTATTCATAGCCCATTCATGTACAAAAACCATACAAAGGAATCAGGAGATATGAATGATCTTAGAAAACATAACACCCATGAACATGTTTTGACTACTTACCTGACAACAAAATTAATCTAAGATGTAGTTCAGTATATTGATCTGAGGAATGTGGAGGTTGCTTTATGAAAAGTACAGGAGAGTAAACATTAATTGCCTTCTAATTATGCCCGAGGCAAAGAAGAACTACTAAAGTTGCTTAATTAAAGTTATGAAAATGTTATAGATCTTTAAGAAAAACTATATAATAGAAAAAAGTAAGTATAAAGAGCTTGATCAGTAGTCCTAGAACACAATAGCAAAATCAGAAGGAAGGAATAAAGGTCACGGAAGTAAAATTGTACTATAGTCTTAATTTTTCACACAGAGAGAGTGAATTTTGTTGCCAGAATCCTCTTATATACCATTGTAACTGTGACTATTAGTTAAATCCTGGGGGAAGAGGAGGCAATTTGGCAATATTCATAAACTTTAACAAAGAGTATGGAAATTAACTGCAAAAGTGATCCTGATTTTTCACACCTATGCTATTACAGAGCCCTACATATACTCTGGAATAGGCCACGAACCTTGATTTG
>RJWT010006618.1:0-28846 GCA_004365215.1 Cuniculus paca | reverse complement strand
AGGGAGGGAGGGAGGGAGGGAGGGAGGGAGGAAATATATATACATGCACAAAAGACAGCCAAGATAGTTATAGTACTGATTTTTTAGTTCATTGAAAAAACGGTTTGTGCTTTGATCAATTATGCATGCCTCTTATAATCTGAGCAACTACTTTGGACATAACAATATGCAACATGTTAACCAAATTTCCTATCATTTTGTTTTGAAATTCTGTATCATTATTGCTGTTTCTCTCTCTGTCTCTCTTAAAAAAAAGAATAGGATGGCTAAATACCAACATACTACATGTCAGGGGCAAGATGGGGAAAGAAAAAGTGGTTCCTTTTCTATTGGTATTTTCTCCCACCCTAAAAATTTGGTGGGATAGGAAAAACAATACGGACTGCTAAAAGTCTGTTGGAATTGAATTAGAATGAGTTCTTATCTGGCTCCACAACCCAGGACAAATTACCTCTGATCTACCATAAAATCACTAATTGTGAAAACTAAATGAGCACAAATATGGTTTTTTTTTAACTTTTACACAGAATATCTAAGGTATCCTGTAACTTGCTTTTTTACATTTAATATTGCAATTTAAAAGCATTTTGTATAGGTCAATGCAGTACAAATGCTATTAGTCAACACCAAAAAGATACTGGCTGGCAAGAGGGAGAAAAGAGGAATTGACTTGAAGAGGGCATCATGTAATAAATTTATTATATTTTGTTACATTTTCCACTTTTCTCTTAATTCCAACTGTATACTATATAATACCTGCTGTTTCAGAAATAAAATGTTTTAAACATAAAAATATAAATTCTGTTTCTTAAAAGTGCACACACCTTGAATAACAAAACATATGAATAAATAACAGAAGTCAGTGACACATCTCATGCACTTGGTCTAAAATAATTTAAAATGTAAGATACTTTTTTTCCAGCCACTAGAAAAGACATCCTGCCTTCCATTTTATTGTACAACTAAAGAAGAAAATTACACAGAATTTTTCATGGTGCATGAACAATACCAAAGCATTTTGTGTACAGTGACATGACATGCAGCTTTTAGGACAACTAGAGAAATTCCAGTGTAAATATGAGAGTTCAATCAAGAGACTATTTTGGTAATGGGCCTTAAATTCAATTTTAACCAGTGGTGAGAGGCACGTTTAGTGAGCAAACCCATATGAAACACAAATGCATATCTGAAAGGCCTACAAAGACAACCTCAACTTTAGAAACACTGCCTCTCTCCATTTGGTTTAATGACACCATACCATTTAGAATAGCACCTAGGAAATTTCATATTGCATTTTCATGACTGTAAAACATATCTTCCACACTAACAGGCCTTTCTAAAGAAGCATTTCCAACACAGATTTTTCCTATCTTTATTCCGTAAAATGTTGGAAATACCTGATAAACTGTGTTTATTTTTGTAGGCAGCATAATGCTCAAAAAGGATGAAACCACCTGAGCACAGCAGATTATTTTGCAGATGTCGTAGTGTGTTCAGCTCACCACAGATTAAAATTAAATTTCATTTGCCTCCATAGGTTAACACAAATTTTTGGACGTGGACTTCATTTTTTTTTAATTACATGAGAAAATAGCAACAAGAGTTACCAACAGAAAAAAAAATTCCAAGTAAAACGTTTCATATTCATTTTCAAACTTAAAAGAATTCCAGAAACTACACTCTGGACCAGTAAGAACTACAAGAGAGAATGAGTTAAGTAGGAAATCAGCAGCAGCCTGGGAGTTGCTATTTTCATTACTACAAAAAGGCAATCGTTCTATCAAAAGCAGGGACAGGTTTTGCAATGCCCGAGAGGTTGTTTTCTATTTTCTTCTTCCACATTTTCCAACTTAAGAGAGACTTCCCTTCTCCCCTACAAGTCTCAGTCCCACCATAAAATCTAGAAGAAAGGCTCAGGGGAAGGACACAGACCCATCCATTTCTCTGCCTACACTAGCAACTAAAATTACCCATTCCCACCACACTGGAAGGCATCAAGCCAACCACAAAATGCTCCAAACTTTATATTCCAAACAGGACACTGATACCAGTAGTTCTACTCTCCTCTCCTGGAGTCACTCCTGAGTACTTCCTATGGCAGTGATTCTCACCGCAATTCTTAGAAAAAGGGACAGTGATCCACTGTGGTTCTTAATCCTGACTGCAAATTAGAAACACATAGAAACCTCAGGATATATGTAATTCTGGGGCCCACCTCTACACTAACTCAAAAGCTCAGGAGGGGACCCAGACATTAAAAATTTCCTAGATCATCTTCATGAATGCAGGGTATCACCGCAGATCAGTCACTCAAAACAGGCCTAAGAGAATCTCAGAGAAGGTATGTGTGAGAATCAAAAATGCTTCTCACATCAGTCATGAACCTCCTTCTCTCCCAAAATGGAAAACACCGGTTTCAAATGAGCATCAGATGAACCTAGACCCAAATCTGCAGTACAACACCATCGTGAGTTTCAGGGCCTTGTTCTTATTGTAATCAGTGAGAGGGAAGCTCCAAAGCTTTCCAAAACAGCTCTGAATCTCTACAAAAGCATTTTAAAATTGTTAGCACTATTTGAAGCCACATTTGTTCCTTGTGACCACGATAGAACCCTAGAAGATATAAAAAATTAAAATCTATAGAAAATGGCAGGTTATTTTTAGAACAAAATACTTTAGGAAAGTCTTCAGGCTAAATACACTATGTACATCAATGTATGCTCAACATACCTAATTCCACTTCTGCCTGCAAAATATTTATTTTACGCACAATCTTACCAATGATAAAAAAAAATTAGTAAAGAGAAATACACGTAAAGCGAACCAAGAAGTCACATTCATGCTTATCTATACTGATTAGGCCACATTTTAAAAATTATAAAGTCAAAAATAGAGTTCCATAATTTAAGACTTGTGTTCTTAAAACTTTTTAGTATAGCCTTTTTTTATTGGTTTGCATAGGTAGTAAGAGCATGCTTTCTCGGTTAGATGGAGGGCATGCAAAATTGTTTTTATTACTTGGGGTAAAAATGATTGGTCATGCTCAAAATGCAGCTGCAAAAACAAACACTTTGGGAGTTGATCAAAGGCAGTATGAGACACTGAATATTCATTTAAATAAAAGCACAGGATGACCCATCCCCCCAAAATGTAGTCAGATTAACAATAATGTACCCTTTATGAAATTAAAGGCAAAACAGTCTGCACACTAAAGCTATGTTTTGTGTTTATGACAGGCACTGGTTTGTCAGCAAATTTTGTCCTTCTCAGCTAACAAATATAAACTCCAGTGTGCCTTCAGAATGTGTTTTATTGAATCTGTGCTTATAATTTGCATCTTATCTCACAAATTCAACCCAGGAAAACTAAGTATCTTTGTTACCTGATAACAACCATCTATAGTGGAAACAGTAACTTGTCAGTATGTTCAGTAATGTGTCAGAATGAAATATATCAGACATCCATCTACTTTAAAAAACATTTGTTTGAAATAAATGAGCTTTGTTCAGTTTTTCTCTGCTTCCTTTTCCCTAAAGCTGCCACTACTGTTCCTGTTTTTTGAAATGATAGTTACTTTAGAGGGAAGATATCCCTCTAACACACACAAATTTACACATCTATCTCATACACATCTACCTCATCATGGATGGACACACTCTAATGTACAGTGATTGTGTAATGAATTTTTCAATCCCTAAACAGCAGAGACAGCTCAGTGTGAACTAGTAGATAGAAGAGTGCAGTATCTCCAGAGATGAAGGGCACTTTTGGTTTCCAGACAGAATATATGTGCTCGAGAGGACCACAAGCCTTAGCCAACTGACCAGAATCCGTAAGATCTCTTGGTTGAGAAGGAATATCACTCTTTGAGAGATTATCAGCATCCTCTGCTTGATCAGCTGTGTTCTCAGGGCTCCTCAGCTACAGCAAATCCCTGAAGCTTTCAGCTTGCCTTTATATGCAATGCAGGCCTTCAGTGAATGTTTGCAGAACAAACGAATGATAAAAGGATGATTTCAAGAGTTTAAGGCAGCCTTATAATGACAACATTTTAGTATACAACAAATACTCCATTTGCTTTTATTGGTTCAGCATACTATTTTCAGTTAGGCTGCTGTTACGATGAGAAAATACAAAAAGGGAGGAGGCAGTCTGAAATAAGAGGAGCTTAATTGGCTTCTCTGTGCTTCCATACTGTGTAAGGGATTACAGAGGTGTAGCACTGTCTAAAGAAATGATATAGTCTCAGTGCACTGGATTTTCACAACAAAAGAAATCAAGAAAAAGTTATATATTTTAAAGCACACAAACACTACAAATACAACTTTGTAATTATGTGTGGTGCTTACCAAGAAGTGTGCGTGATTAGTTGGTGCCTATCAGGAAGTGACTGTACTGATTAGGCCCATCTGGCTGCTGACTAGAAACCCAGGCTTACCATCCTCAGATCCTTTAACCCGAAAGCACATACATGTTCATTGTGCCAAGTACCACAGCGGAGGGATGACAAAAAACAAACCTCTAGCCCTAACAAAGTACTGGACTGAGCCAAGTAACAATGTTCCCTAAGATACTTCATTCTTCAAAGAGCACCTTCAAACTCTGGACAAAATATCCTTTTCTGTGGCTTCAAGTTGTACCTAGTTGTTAGGAATAGTGAAATTTTCATTGTTTGCCATCCATGGAAATATAATAGCATAATGATTACTAGACAATGTCATAATACTTACTGATTTTTTTCTATTTAATTAAATCTGAAACAAGGACTAAACTCCATAGACATACATTTACAGGTTTATTATAGAAATTTTATTTCTAAATCCCATGGAAAATTAAAGAGATTTGTAGAGCTTTTATAAAAGACATTATACATAATGGAAATTCCATTCCCACAGGACTTCAGAATAAAAATATTTACCACTGTGAAAACTAAACTAGTTTCTACTAATACTTAGCTGATCAGGGGAAAAAATGTGTTATTAAAACCCTCTGGCTATTATCAAACTATAATTCTGAGACGGCTTCAGAGCTTCAGATAAGAAATTTCAAATGAGACCTATCTACTAAACAAAGATGAGAGGCTCAAATTAGATAAACACTCAATTCCTGATAGTGATGGTCCCTCATTTGCTAAATCTTCCTCAGGAAATAAAAGCAATACAGGAAAGTTAGAGTGGTGCTGTCAATGTGCCATGGGAAGCAATGTAGTATGGAAGGCAGCCAGGCACCTGCAGTTACAGTCCAGCAGAGAGCACTGCTGCTCTGAAAAGCCACCAAAATCTGTACAGGCAAACCTAGTGAAGTGGCAAGGCTAGGAGTAAGTGCAATGGGCAATGGGCTCATATTCAGTGAATTATGTGGAGCAATATAGTAACTTTTACAACACTGAGTACATCAGTCTAAAATATTGCGAGGGTCTAAAATTCCAGCCAGCCTCAACATAAATGACCCCCAGACTTGCAAGTTACCAGCTCATGCTCAAATTAGCAGCAACATAAAGTTAAATAACCTACTGGAATATTTCCCAAGAGATATTTGAAAGAGAGAGAGAGAGAGAGAGAGAGAGAGAGAGAGAGAGAGAGAGAAAGAGAGCAGAATTCACAGCATGCTTATGTGTTGCGATTACTTCATACACAGCAATTACGAAAAGGGTGATGATAAATGCATCTGTGCACCAAGTTCAGAAAGAATTTCAACAGTTTATGACCAAAAAGAGTAAAGCACATAAACTAACTTAACATGCTATATTTTATAGCAAAGTGACAAATGCTATTCAAAGAGAATCAGGGTTTTGACTCTCTTAATATTAAGAAAAAATACAGAAAGAAAAGCTAAAACTTGAATTGGAAAGTATTGCCAGGAGACCTCCACAAAGCTTGAGAAAGTAGATTTTGCTTATCTGATATTTCTGTGAGGCTCCCCTCCTTCCATAAAAGAAATGCAATTTGTACTGACAATGCCAGATGGAACATTCTCCAAACCCTCCTTGCAAGTTCTTGGTATGAAATGAAATCCTTTGCACAAAGAAGACATAAATGAATTACTGAAAGGCAGTCTTAACAAAGACTGACAGGCAGAATCTGAAGTGCATATTAATACTTCGTCATACATCGCTTCAACATACCGTCACTGACTCTTGGCAGGAGTTAAGTTTCTTTCCAAATTACAAGATGAGGAAACAAGCATGCAAATAAGGTGCAGCATGGAGCCTTCAACTTTTAACAAGAAAAAAGCAACACCAGAGAAGGAAAATGGTATCAATTCATGCCTCCAGTTTACAGCACATTTCTTTCCAGGTATCTTTCAAAGGTGTTAACCGCTCTGCTACAGCTCAAAATTCCAATGGCCTCAGCTAGCAAATGTAGAAGAGAAATAATTTAGTGACTGGCTTTCTGGTTATCCAATTTTCCAGCTTAGGACATATTCCGAGTGTCAAGACAAGTTACGTCACGCACATCTCTGCAGATATGAAGGTAGTGAGATTTCATAACTACCTCTGGAACCTCTATCTGTGGCAGTAAAAGAAACGACACAGTCACCCACATGTCACCTTCCTTTTTAATCCATTTACTGATGTGCTGATCCATCCTAGACCAGCTGAGTATATATACCTGAGAAACATTAGTGTTAAAATATTGCCCTTTACAAAGACTGATAGATGGGGCAAAAGTGCAGAAAGCAAGTTTTTCCCTCTGTTTTATTGTTAGTGTCACAGTTTTTGAGCTCCCGGTGCCACTTGAAAATTCCAGTGAAGACAGATTCTGCTCAAATGAAACCCAAGTCAAATCCTGCACACTAATGATAGCTTAACTGGTTCACAGGCTTCAAAACCCTAGTGTCCAATGAAAATCATTAGAGTTCTCTAGAAAGAAATATGTACATTTGCTAAAGGGGCTGTCCATGGTATCATCTACAGTTATTCCAGTTAGCTTGGTATTGATGCTTTGCCTATGGCTGTTATTTGGTTCAATGACAGAATAAGGCGACGCTTTTAACAATTTGCAATTGAATTATTCTCATTCGCGCGCGCACACACACACACACACAGTCAGGCACACGACCCAAAAAATATAAAACAAAAGAATAAAAGGCTTTGGTGGGAGGGGGAGCTTCTAAATAAATAAACATCTTTACAGATAAAACACTTGGATTGCAGAAATATCACTGAGGTTTCTGAGAAGGCCGTGCAGAGGTTTGCATGCTAGCAGGTAACTTTTTGGAGGCTTTCTCAGCAGACTGCCTGCCACTGGGAGACACAGGAACTGCAGAATCTAGCTGGGAAGACTTGGATTTGCGAGCAGACAGCAGGGAATGTTTAGCAGAAGCAGGGTCCTTGGAGACAGCCTCCTTTCCAGCTGCATTTGCATTTGGCTGCTGGGAGCCTGGAGGCTGGTAGCCTTTCTCAGCCTTTTCATCCACAACATTCTTACCAACCAACTTGACAGAGCTTCCACTAGCCTTTTTAGAGAGCAAGGTTGTCTTGCCAAGATCAGTTGACCGCCGGGTTTCCTTCTGTCTCAAGGCAGACTTGAAGAAAGACAGCCCCTTGTCCTCAGACTTGCTATCTCTCTTCAGACCGGACCGCACACTCGTGCTGGGGGAGCGCAGGCTGGCCATGGAAGAGCTCCGCACATGTTTACTGTCGCCTCTGCCCTCCCCCACTCTGGCCTGGCTCACCCGAGGAGAGCTGGGTTTAGAGGTGGAGGTGACGCTGGCTCTATCAGAACCCAGGCTTTGTCTGGAGCCCTCTCTACTCAAGGTCCGATCTGAAGTCCTGCTCTTCCCAGGAGGGAAGGGGCCCCTGGTGGCAGGGCCTGAGGCTTTTTTGGCAGATGTAGAGGAAACAGTGTAAGTGAGGGCAGCAGCTGACCTCTGCTTCTGTGGTGAAGGAGATGACACAGAGTCCTGGGACTTGGGGGATGCCTCCTTTCTGGGTTGGCCAGGGGCAGGGGATGAATGCCTTCCACTGGCCCTGGAAGATGAATCTGCTTTGCTTCGAGAGCGGGAATGCTTTAGAGAAACTTTTACCGGAACAGGAGAAGAAGGGGATGTACTTGAAAGAGATGAGTCCTGGCTTGCCAAGGCTGGCCTCCCCTTCCGCAAGCTTTTATCTGGCTCAGAAGTGCCTTTGGAACTGGGAGATCTCTTGGTTGTGCTCTCTGGTTTCTTTGTGAGTGAGTCTGCATGGCTCGGGGGCTTCACCTCTTTGACTGGAGAGCTGTCTACAGAATCACTCTGATCCACATAAGCAATCTGATTATTGTTATCAAATGGATCAGAGACTGGAGGTAAGTGATCCCCTTGTGCCAAGTTTTTGCTCTGTGTATCTACAACACTGGAGTTCAATTTGCGGTTGTCTGATTCATCTTTGAACATACCTTCCATGACGGCCAATGGGGCCCGGCCCAAAGCTTTGTGCTCGCGTCGACTGTGACCATCACTTGGTTCCTGGTAACTGCTAGAAAGATTCCTCAAACTACCAAAGCAAGAGATGGAGACCTTGTCATCCACTGCCTCCCCGATCTTCTCCAAGGTGGAGGCAGAGCTGTGAATTGGAGAGTCCCCTGAGAATCGGGAAGGAGAATTGGAACGCAACTGCAGCTTAGCAGACAGGGACCAAGAAGGTCTCATGCAATTTTCATTGACGGCCAAAGGGCTGGTGACAGAAGATCGGGATGACAAGCTCTGACGCTGGACACTTCTCACAAACGGTCGAGTTGAAAAGCCTCCTGAACAGAACAAAGAGAATTCTGTTAAGCTAAACCAACAAAAACATTCTAGTAACATCTTAAGATACTGAACAAAGGCAAGGCTCATGAAATGACAAGAACATGGCCTTCAAAGTCAGCCTGTCTGGAATTAAGGTCAGCCTTTGGACTTCAACCTTTTGGCCAGTTTCCTTATCTATAAATACAGACATCCTAACACAGGAGTGAGCAAGCTACTCTGGACTTACTGGCTCTACATCAGAAGCCAGCACACTTTCCATGTAAAGGCCACAGAGTAAATTTGTTAGGTCTGCAGGCAAACCACTCAACTCTGCCACTGAGGCACAAAAGCAGTCACAGGTGACAAAAAAAGGTGTGTCTATGCTCCACCTTTACTTACAGAGAAAAGGGATATATGCCCTGTGGATGTAGTTTGCCAACCACTGGTACAGTGTGATAATTAAATAAAATCCTAAGTCCTGTGCCTAGCAGGGTACCTGGCACTCCACAGATGCTCACTAAATGTGAACTGCTATCCCAACCTCTTCATTATGTTACTGAATGGCATCTGGGACTCACAGAATTAAGTTTTTACTCGAGATTACACAAATAATTATAGGCAGAGCTAAATATCAAAACACATCACCCTATGACCTCCCCTCTCAGTATCACATGTAAATTAGTTTGGAACAGCAAACTATTAAAGTGCATCAATGGGAAAAAGTAGAGATTTGGATACAATTACACCTATCCAGAGTGACATAAAACTACCAAGGAAATCCTCATAACTACAACCATATAAAGTACCTGTATTTGCAGCAGTTTAAAACTTCTAAACAAATTCTAAACTGAATAGTATACAGACTTGGTACTGTGGCAGTGGCATTTATGAAATTCCATCTCTATAAAATCCTAAGAGCCAGGCTCTGTCCTGTAGGTACCACCCAGCAGCATTAAACAAGTTGATGCTTGGGAGGATACTGATTTCACCAACTGTAATGCTCAAAAATAGACTGAGGCAAATCAAATCTAGGCTTACTGTTGAGAGTGAATTCCAAGTTTATGGACTGTGTAAAAACAATCTCTACCTAAACATGCAAAGGTTCACTAGTTGGCATACATTAAAATGTTAGGAGCTACAGGAGTTTAGCAGTTACAGCCTGATAATCTTATTTTATAAATAAGGAAACAACAAGCCAGAGAGCTGACAGGGCTAGAACTATGACGCTGATCTGCCAGCTTGGTCATCTTCCAACCTCCCACAATTTTAGCTCCATGTCAGTTTCTCGAATTATCCGTCACCACTAGAAGCAGATTATAGCGATCGAAATGCTGGCCTCGGAGTGAGACTTGTTGGAAGATGAGACAAAGTCCTCATTATAGAAGCTGAGCTCATTCTTTCCTCCTTCCAATATTGGCTGCCTTATCTTTCCCACACCACCTGGGGTCCCTGTTAGAACTAAGGTCTATCCTGCCATTACTCTAGCAGCAAGGGAAAGTCAAAAAACAAAACAACAACAAAAAAACCAGTATACTTTTTATCAGATTTTCACAATTTTTATATTATAATTATGTTGAGAATCAGAAGTCTGAAGCTGGGAGAGTCAGGGGCCTCCTCACCAGGCTGGAAAGGGTACCTACTAACCAGGTAACCCTGCTCAGGGCACAACTTCCCTAAGCCTTCTGAGGATTTTAAAAAGCACTTTGGAGAAAAAAAAAAGTGTGACTATACAGAGTTAAAGCTTGAATCTACACACTAGACTATCACAGTGGAAAATAATGGAAAAAATGGAAAATAATGAAGTAAATAGTCCTGGATCATAGAGGAAAAGCCAACAACTCTCTTTATATAAAACATATTTATGATCGTGACCCACAGCTATGCAGCCCCACTTGCTATATGTACCCCCTTTCAATTCTCCCACAGTCTTTTGGGACTTTGTTCATGAGGGACCCTGTGCTATGTTCATCAGTTACCATTTTGGAAATCTGTCACCAAAACTCACACCCACCATCATCTTCACTTCTTTCTCCAGTCATCTCCACAGACTCTGAGAGTGAGGCCAAGGAGGTGCGTCTAGAAGAAGCTGCAGAGGTCACACTAGCTTGCTTGCTCCCCGGGAGCCGGCTCACCCAGTGCTCACACAGGGAAGAACTTGTGGAGCCTGCACAAAAGGAAGTGGACACTGGTCAACCAGGGTCCAACAGTCAGATTGTGTTGCACGTGGCCCTGTAAAAGTGCCACAGCTGAACTGAGAGTACTGATGTCCTCACCCAGAGGCTGACGTACACTACCAGAGCTAAGTAGCAGATGAAGAAACAGAAGGTAGTTCCAACACATGAGGAGTATTAAATGCAAGGACAGGGAGAAACATTTCAGAATGCAATGTCTGAATCTAATGAGTTGGCAAGAGAATGGAATATAGACAGTCATTCACACATTCATCCATTCTACAAATATTAAGCACTTCTAAGCCAGGCAGGCACTGTTCTGAGCACTTGCAGTAGTATTTCTAACTCAAAGAGGACAAGCAATAGTACACTGCATTTTCTCTTAGCTTGACTAAGGGGCAGAGGATCAGTGTGAAGAACACAACTCAAGGCTTATCTAGCACACATGCAGTAAGTGCTCTATCACTAAGGTGCACTCCCAGCCCTTTATGGATATGTTTAACCATTTCATAATATTAATAATACATACACAAACATAACTATGTGTCAATCTGTCTGTTTTGGGGATGCCCTTAAAGATGTGTGAGGGCAACAGAAAATGCTCTTGAAGTGGACTACAATTTCAAGCAGGACTATCTTCAAGTACCCTCAACATTGTGTCATTTCTGAGCACAACTCTGAAAAGCACAGAAGGAAGCCTTAGAGCACTGGAGCTCCCACTTCCTGTCAGGAAATGAGCAGCTGCATACTGGGTGGGGTATGGCTCTAGCAAGCAGTCACTTCACTTAAGTAAAGTTGCCCTTCAGCTGCTTTAAACTTAGTCTTCAGAGGCTTGGAGAGGGGTAGGAGTCACCATTCTCTAGCTTATCATATTGACACTTTACCATGTCACAGTCCTCTGCCATGTTCTATTACAGTCAAACTCTAGATCAGGAACATAGGTGCCCTTGTTTGGATTATGTGTGTTGCGTGCATATTGTGTGTTGGTATTCACCACTGTGTTTATTAATACATTAGGCTAGATACCCAGAGACTAAACCCCAGTCACCTACTATTATAACCCTCAATCCCCCTAACAAAACAGGTCAATCTTTGAATTGGAAAAAAGACCATTTTTAGTAGTTTTCCCCCTTTACAAAACATTTCTCACATACTTTTACCTAACTGAGTGCATACCATGATCCCCCAAGGTAGGTGTTATGATCACACTTACATTAGAGATGATCAACACATGGCTTAGACAAAATGTGTACCAAGGTAACCCGAAATAGAGGTTTCAGAGCAGCAAGCCAGGCTTCTTCTCCACTCATCTCATGCACTCGCCCCACAAGGAAACAACACAAGCTCTGTGTGCCACTCTGCATGAACTCTGCCAGGCCACAGGTGCCCTCACAGTTCACCCTCGCATCCTTATCTATAATCATGTGGGTTTGCGGATTAAAGGGAAATGTGAAAATTAATTTGATCAAACTGACAGTCATGAAGTCTTCTGAGATCCTCTGGACCATGAATTACAATCTTCTGCTTTGGAAAAAACTGATTAAGAACAAGAATCAGTCTTACCTGCCACCGAGCTGTTGGCTGACCATGATGGGATGGCCGTCCGCCTCTGGTAGAAAAGGATGTAGGCTGTCTGTGTGCACACCTCATCCTCTGACAGCTGCTGCACATCGCTGTCATCAAAGCAATACCACAGACCGTCCACAGAGTTCTTACAGTAAGCTGCCGAAAGGAGCCCACAGTTAGTACTGGGCAGATGCCACACCCACCATTCCCTTTTACCCACCAACACCATCTCTTTGGCTAATATAGTTAATTCAAGAACTGTGTAAGCTCGTACATAGTAACAGAGAAGTTAAAAAGATCCAAATTCTGTATCACTCTCAGGCAAAATATTTTGAGAAACTCCAAATTCTTCTGAATAGACACATTTCTATTTCATCTTAGAAAACACAATATACTTATTTAAACCACTGCATCTCCACCATGCCAATTTTGCCCCACAGGGGACGTTCAGCAGTGAAGGAAACATCTTAACTGACATAACTGAATAGGAACATGCTACCAGCATCTAGTTGGTAGAGGCAAAGGATGTTGCTAAACATTTTACAATGGACAGAACAGCACAGAATTATACAATCAAAATGTCAATACTGCCAAAGTTAAAAACCTTAAGCATTTAACATTCTAGTGTTTATTAGACACAAAATACAAATAGAATTAATATTAACAACCCAGCATCTAACTTCTGTTTAACACATATATGCCAAACATCTCATTTTAATTCTAAGATTTTTTTTTATTATTACTTTCAATTTACAGAAGTCCAGAAACACTCCTCTGCATGCCCACGGTCACACAGCTGGTGAAGGGCAGAGCCTAGCTCCTTTCCAGTTTCTCTAATCCTTGAGCTTGCACTTAAATCCTTGCTCTACCTTCTTCCTTTAGCTTCATGCAAGTTCCCCAGCAAACTGAGAACATACAAGCTAATGAATGCAGAAGGTTTTCTCTCCAATTCAAACTCTAAACTTGATATAGAAATAGAGCATTCAAGTACCAACAAAAATCTAAAGAGTTTGGGGTTGGAGGTGTAGGCTTGGCATGCAAAAGGCCCTGGGTTTAATCTCCAACACACCTTTCTCACCAATGCAAACTTAAAGAGTTCAGGAAGCCAAGTCACCCTGTAAGGATTTATGAAAGCATCTTACAAGCTTGATCCAAAAAGGCATATTACCATCACACTTTCTAAAAATATCCATTTACTGGAGTGAGATCAAATGAATGCTAGAATATCTAGTTGAATTCCAGATGATATACAATTAGTATGGTCCCATGAACACAGCATATGAGGTCCTGAGAGGTATTAGAAGTGAATCCCTCAATAAGCCACACAACTTTAGCAACCAGACAACCGTAAGAGATGAAAGGGCCCCAGACAAGGAAGGGTTACTATACCATACAGGTTCCCAAAAGAAGAGCAGAGAAAGAATCTATGAACATGGGAAAGAATGTCATTTGTAGCTAAGGACTCGTCAGAACCAGAACTGGAGAGAAATGGAGACACAAGCAGCAAATAGAGCTAAACCTTGCTTGACCAATGGTGCCAGGTCAGGTCTGATGTATAAATGACCCAACTGGCAAGGTAGCAGTAGCTCCTATTCTGTAGTGGTGAGCAGAAGTAGAATTATAAGGTGGGAATATGCCCAAGACAAGGGGGCACAATAATGCTGCTCTAGTTTCAGTCTATTTCCCTGGAGTATGGTCTGTTCTCAGTCATGGCATGGAAACTAAGGCAGCACAGTAACTCATTTGGGAGCAAATAATCTATTTACAAAAAAAAAAAATCCTACTTGCTTTCCTCCCCAGCACTACCTTCTGACATGTTTTCTAGGCCAGTGCCACTTGAACTGAGGCTGGCATTTGTCCACAAGAGACGCACAAAAACAGAGAGATAAGCATTCATAAGCGTTCACAGCAACCTGATACTGCTATAATGTTTTTATCATGTTTTTACAAAAGTACTGGCTCATGAAGGATTAGAAAACTGTAAGTAAAAAAAAAAAAAACCAAAGTCTTCATCACAGATGGTTTGAGAAGCACTGTTCCAGAATCCTTGTACAAGTCAGCCCCATTAAGTAACTATAGCTAGAACTAGTACAAAATAAAGAATACATCAGAATAGACATTTCAAATGAGAAGTGAAAAACACAGCATCTTTAACTCAACAATGCTGAGGGTATCTGAAGTGTTCTCTAAACTAAGATTCTAAACATTTTACATACCAGATAACCAGAAGTATGGTTTAAGTACACAAAAGGGAAAATAATATAGACACTAACTGAGTAACTCCTAGGTAAGGGATTCCATGAGGCAGCCATGCTCACTTCCTGCTTACCAATATAGTACTCAAGGTAGAGTAAGGTTACCTGGCCAAGATCATGGCGCTGAAAACATGGGTCTGGCTTCTAATCTGAGCTCGTTTCACTAAACTATACTGCCTCCGAGTTTTGAGGCATTTTCCAAAAACTATTCTAAATAAAGAGCAATAGAATATGCCAAAATCTAGTACTATCCTACTTTTTGTCAAAATTTCTTGCTCAAAAACACATTCACAAATCAGTCCATATTTTCCTAAGGAACTATTATAAAGGGAAAATGACTCCTTTACCAAAGCTTAAGCTGAGTGAATACTGGTCAAGTATGCTAGCAACAGATACCAGGTAATCAATGAAATTAAGTTATTTCTAAGCCCTTTTCCATTCTAAGAGACTATGAGCATATAATTCCATGACTCACTATCAAAGAACATAAATATTACTAGTAATGACACTAGTAATAAAAGCAAAAATCCAAGTAGCAAAAATTTTATATAATTTATAGACATAAACTATGTAAGACATGAAATAAGATACCATAATTCAAATGGGTTTAAGCCAAAGCACAAGGTAAGATGTGTTTAGGTATTTAATTAGTATTTAGCCTCCCACGAAGTTAGAGCATCTCTGAAACCTATCTTCTGCTTCTCCCTGCAAGTGCTGCCTAGGGCAAAAACAGTCCAAACTGTCCCATTACGACCCACTGAAAAGGTGGGGTCACTTCTTTCACAAACAAGTGCTGCCAGCATCTTCTAAATATTTAAAGAGATTGAGCAAAAAGGATTTTAAGAGTAAAAGATGGCATCCCATCATTTTCCTGACCTCCTGCAGGGGCTGGGAAGGTTGACAGACTCCTTTCCCTTGCTGACTGGCAGGTTGAGCGTAGGGGTTCCACAGCTAATTACCTCCCCTTACCTTTGTAAATATATGGTCAGTACTAATGTTCTAGGGTCTTGTCATAGAAACCTCAGAACTGATTAAGAAATAAAGTTCCTGAGAAGTACTCTGTGAAATATATTGGGTATAAAGGATGCAGAAATCACAGTCCTGGCCTCCCATACAGATAAGCCCAACTATCAGTATTGTTCTCACTTCACCTCTCATATAAACAGATGTCCAGGCAAGAAGCCCTAAAATCTGCCTTGCTTTCAAGTGATTTTTGTATGCCCTTAACCCAATAATTCTATTTCCAAGACTCTCAAAGAAATTCAGAACTAAAATTCAGAAAAAGTGAGTATGCACAAAGATATTTATTAGTGTTAGTTGATAGGGACACATCTAAAAAATGTGGTGTCAGGCAATTTCATCATCTAAACATCACAGACTGTGGTTACACAAGCTAAGATTGGCTATGACAGCACTAGACAATATAATCTTTAGGGCCACTATGGTATATGCTGTACCTCTGTGACCACTCCTTCCTCTGGCCACCTGCCTCCACCCATTGTTCAGACTTCTACCACAGAACTCACTACGCATTACTGCAAGTTTTGCTTGTCTCCCTCTACTTGATTATACTCCTGAAGACAGAGGGTGAGACCTATTCATCTCTACGTGAAAGAGGCTACTGCAAGCTAAATATGAGGTGTTTAACGTTCCCCTGAATAGAACACACCAGTATAGTCACAAGAGCGTAAAATAACAGCAACGATTTACAGAAAACACTGTAAGTATATACCACAGGCAAAGTCTTACTTATATACAATACTACATTATTCAGCCTTAAAAAGGAAGAAAATTTTGATGCATGCTACAACATGGATGAACCTTAAAGACATTATCCTAAATGAAATGAACCAGCCACAAAGAACAAATACTGTATGATTTCACTTACATGAGTTAACTAGTTCAGTTCATAAAGACAAAGAGTATGGTGGCTGTCAGGGGCAAGAAAAGAGAGGAAATTATTCCTTAATGGTATAGAGCAGTGGTGACAAACTTATGGCACACATGCCATAGCAGTCTGTTTACATCACTGAAAGCTCTAAAATGCTTGCCCATCACCGGTACAGAATTTCAGTTTGAAAAGATGAAAAAGTTCTGGAGATGTTTAACAATGATGGCTGTAAAATAATATGAATGTATTTAATAACACTGAATTAAACATTCAAAAATGGCTAAAATTGTAATTTTATGATGTATATGTTATCACAATTGTTTAAAATCCAAGCAATGGTTATCTTTGAGTAATAAGTTGATGGATCATAATATTCTTCTTTCCACCTCTCTCTAGTCTCTAAATTTCATAAGATAAACACAGTTGCTTCTATAAATGAAAAAGTAAATTTACCCTTAGAACAAAAAGAAAGACACTATTAAAAGTGGCTTAGAGTCATTCTAAGTAACAGAGCAGATAGAATCTCAAAGAAATAAAGCAAAACCTTAAATGAGTGCAAGTGAAGTAAACAGTGTGAATCCCCAGTTGACCAGACAGTGCTAGCCATACATACACTCTCCAATCAGACCTGGTAACTACCAAATGATCCAACTTAGGACAAAGAGAAAGGTTTGTAATATACTTGCTTCTGGATAGAGACCTCGAAGATAAAACTGCCCTCACAACCAGCACACTGCCCACTGCAAGAGAAAGGGGAGTTCTAAAGCCAAGTAACCCTATTATAAGCAAAACCCGCCTGTAGGAATGTCAGCACAGACACGCGGCCTCTCACACTGCAGACCTGTGTAGTGCCCCCCTTGCATGGTGCCATGATGATTGCACACAGCATACAGGTCATAGATGTAGTCCTCAGGGTCTCTCCCGAGTCCATATGGCCGTCTCCAAGGGGACCAATGGGATGGCAAACTCCAGCTGCTCTGGCTTCTCTTAACCACATGAGGTGTCATGTCTAGGCCAGACAAGGGGAACTTGACCATGTTCTGAAGTTTCATACGCTTGTCTCCTTCCTGTCACAAGAAAAAAAACAAGTTTTGATGATATTTTAATGCAAGCAGATGGCAGATCAGTTCAGTGTAAAATGTGGACACTATTTGCTAAAGCATTCTGAGTCACCTATCGAACACTTCCTAAGACACACATTATAATAGGGAAACCAATAAAGAGTTTTAACTGTCTAACGCAGTGATGACAAATCTTCTAGAGCTTTCAATGATACAAACAGCCCACTACAGCACATATGCCAGAGGTTCACCACCACTCGTCTAGTGGAACAGGTTTTGACACAACTAAAATGGAGCCAGTAAGAATCTACATACAGAGGGTAAATGAATCTCTCTTGAGTCTTCATTTCCTTATCTGTTAAGAGTTTTCAGCTATTTAACTTACAAAATAATGGACAACTGCAGGTGGTTATGCTGATATGTCTGTCAGCGAGGCATGAGTTAGCAGAGTGGTAACTACATGAAGGACACATCTCTCTAGTGGCTACCCCAGATGAGCTACTCAATGAGCACTGGCCCTTTCCTCCCTCCTTCAACAAATACATTACAAGTCACATTGACTTAGTTTAACATATTCATTTAATTAACAATTCTGAGTAATTTGTATTTTCTATTAAGTGCACAGGAAAATCCTTTGAAAGCCAACCATTAGTTGAATAGATATTTACTACATGTTTTCTGAGTCAACGAAGCTTTACAAAACTAATCAGGCATGGATATGCCAACCCCCAGAAGCTATAAATCTATTAAGGCAAGAAAAACATTCACGAAAGATAGGAGAAAGGTCTCTACACGGCCAGGAAGGCTAGGCTGAAGACTGTGGACCTTATTCTGTGATGAAGGGGGAAGCACTGAGGTTTTCATGGAGGAGGTGATGTCACTGAAGTTCTGTATGAGCAGCAAATAAAATATGTTAGAAAGCAGAGTGATAGTGGTTAAGAAATCAATTTTAAAAACACTGTAATTCAACTGGCTGGAAAATAACAAAAAGTCTGAACTGGCAGGGTAACAGCAGGAATGAACAGAAGGAGACACATAAAGATTCAATGGAGAGCCACAGTCAAGCTGCAAGTGACAGCACAGGTGAGAAAGTTAAGAAAGAAGAGTCAAAGGTAAGTTCCAGGTTTCTGGAAGGGAGATGATACGCCTTCAAAGAAAGCAAAAGCAAGGGAAATCAGTCCATGTGGGAAGGAGACACAGAAGGTTGACATCCAAACCCTCAACCACTTTCCCCTTGTAGAGTCAATGCAGAAATATGCTGAACACTGATTCCCTATGCAAAAGTGCTGATCTCTGGGGACCATGTGTCACCCCTGCCACCTCTGCTTCCTTGGAGGTCCTGAGCCTGTCTCATGATGATTCACATCTCTCGATCCCCAGCCAGGAGCAGTCTTCCCCAGATGACTGTCATGGCCTGCTCCAGCTCTCCCTAGCTTCATTCTTACAGTGTCTCTCTCATCAGTTCTCCAGACAGGAGCCAGAATGACCCTTCCAAAAGATATCCCACCTCCACCACCATCTCACCCTCTGGAGTACCAGCCCTGGTGCCCCACTTTCAGTCTCACATAAGTGCTATGCTCCTTCAGACCTCAGCCTCTGCAGACATTGCTCCCTGTGCCACTATAAGTGAGCATTCCAGCTTCCATCTACCCTGGAAAACACATGCTCATCTTCCACCGACATTCTTAAAGCCAAGCCTATAGACGCTGTTCACCTTCCATTTACCTTTCGTACAACAGGGCTGTCTAAGAGAATCATGATCTCAGGGAACAGACACTTTTTTTTTGGAAAAACTCATATCCAAAAGCAATACAACAAAGAGTATATATCTTCTTTGAATGTATTTATGACTCATCTCTTCAATGTACTACAGCTCCATGGGAGCACAATGACATTCATTAGATTAGGTAGAAACAGAATTGTTTCTCCCCCAGAAAGGATCTCTACCTTTTTTTTTTCTTAATTCCAAAGTAAACATACCAAACTTTAAGCAAAATATTTACAAGTCTAAAGCAAACCCTCAACACAAAGTAAAATATCTGTGATATAAAACTAAAATATTTAGGACTTAAAGGGTACAGAATGCTCAAATTTTGCTTCAGGGAAGAAAAACCACAAGCCCAAACAGGGGCATACGTGTGACTATACATACCCAGACAGGATTACTGGATCAAACAGGGACACCAAAGAACCCACACACCACCAGCAGGAGGGGGCACAGGAAACTCAGTCTTGCCAGCCTTTCCCTATGACAGAAGATTTCCTTACCTGGCGAAATCTCTTGAGATGTATAATAAGCACATCAGGCAGAGTCCACAGGCTTAATGTAATGCTCCCTTGCTGTAGCTGCTTACAGTGTGGGCAACGCCAGGCATCATCTGGGGCAAGCTGAAAACAAGGAGCATGACTTCTGTTATGCACTGCTTCATGTAAGACCTTGAGAGACACAGACTAACTTCTTGTCCAGGTCATGGGACAGCTCAGAATCTCTCTGGAAACTGCCCACAAGGAAGCCAAAGGAATAACAACCACAACCACAAGGGGCACTTAAGAAGAGTTTGCACCTGAATGTGTGCCAACCAGATCATCCTTCAAAGAGGAACAATTAAATTGGTAAATACTATAGAGAGGATGTTAGGTGTCACAGAAGCACCCTGGAGTCAGTATATTCCCACACCCAACTCATCATCTTTCCATCAACATAGACCCTCCTTCTGCTCCTGTATGTCCTATCTCAGCAAATACCAATGCGGCCCACCAAAGGTGGAACACACACAATCACACCAAACTTCAAACTTCCCTTCTCTTGCTCTGTGTCCAACCAAAGTAATTCTCTCTGCCATTTCTTATATCTGTCTCCTTCTCTGTGTACCCACTAACACCACCTTCGCTCCAAGTCCTCACTCATTCTCTCACCTGTACTTCTTCAAGTCCATTTTTTCCTCCAAATGCTGAACTCTCCAAACAATCCTCCCCTCTTGCTATCAACAAAGTCTTTCTAAACATCAAACTAAAGCCTCCAAACTCACTTATGTCAACTCTTCAGGGACAAGTTTCAAGATGCGGATGTATTACATGAAAAATGTATTCTGTCTTCAGAAGATACACCAGATTTGGGATCATCAATAAAATGAGATAAAGGAATCCCTGGGAATGGATGACAATTCCCACTGAAATGGAAAGCCAAGGGCAGATTTTGGAATGCGTCTTTTTAAGGGAAATACCAATACTCAGAACCACCGGAGCCTTCAGATGCACAGTTACAAAAACGGGAAAATTAGAAGATTTGTATATACAAGAAAAAAAGAATGGCAATGAGTGGTCATCCATTCCACATCCAATGCAGAGATGAACTGTGGCCTAAGCAGAAGCCACTGAACAACAGACTAGGGACCACCAAGAATTGTAGCAACCAGTATAAAAATGGAAGTCAGAGAGATGACAGGAGGCACGCGGTGGGTGGAGGGGGCTGGAATATGGGACCATTCAAGATGAAGTGGGCAGAACAAAGAAGGAGAAAGACTGGTATCATAAACTGAAAGAAAAGCAGAACTAAGAGAACTTTGTTTTCATGACAAGGAAATTAGTCATATTTGCAAGAAAGATAGGGAAGGACAGATCTTTAGGTAGATGGGAGTAAATCAGAAAGACTGAAACTAAACTGCCATCTGGTAAGCCCACATCTCTATGTAACATATTAAAATTCCCTACACATGACCATCCAACCCAGTGCTTGTGTTATAGAAGAAACAGGTTTTGGTTTACCTAATTCTAATATATTACAAACAGATACTTTCACAAAATATAGTAAGAATGTTGTGATAATGTCTAACTGCTCCAAAAGTTTCTCGGATGCTTCTCTGGTATCTGTATTGATCTCACTGTACACTGCCGAAAAGCTCTGTAGACCACACTGAACATCCCACCTCCTCCTCTTCTATATTATACTGTTATTTTGGGCCCAATACTGCTTCTACTTCCCAATGAAGGGAACTAGCTCAGCAGATAGTGATCCCATTTGCAGATGGTCTGCCACAAAGGTCTTTCATGTTTAAGACAAAATCACTCTCCTTGTTATATGTAATCTTTAGATGCTGCCCTTTATAGGAAATTAAGATTAATCCTTTGTCAACAGATAATCCTTAGGGTACCTGAAATTAATACAAGATCTACTCAAGGTCTTCTGTGTCAAAATATACTCTGCTAATCATGACTTCCAGGCACCCCACTCACCACACACTAGAGACTGTCCCTGGCCATCACTTAAAGTAAATATGTGAAGCAATTAGAAGTGCAGTGCTGTCACTATCAGAGCTTTGGGCTCTGTTTCTAATGCCTCTGTCAGGCAGCATGACAATGGCTCACACTCTTGTGGCACTGCTGATCAACACTGAACATACAGACGGTTATACCCCAAAGTTACTGTCGTGCAGCTGCTGCTAAGTCCTTCTCCTCTTCTATATTTGTAGTACTATTTCGGGCCCAATATTGAACTTCCCAAGTACTACTCATGCATCCAGTACGTGTTTATTGAACATTTCCCATGTGCCAAGCACTGTTCTAGAATACTAGAATTATTTAGTGACAAAGACAATTATTGTTCTCACAGAGATTATACTGTCTTAACTCTCTCCCTTAACCTCTAGTGTTCTCAGTCACACAGCCTCATTTCTGTTTTATAACCATGCCAATCTCCTTCCTACCCCAAGATATCTGCTTCCACCTAAATGAATGAACCCCTCTGAAAACTATCTTGCTAGCATCAACTAAGCATTCTAAGTCATTGAGGTGTTTATGAACAGCAGCACTGTTATCTAGTAGACCTGCTCACCTCTCACCTTTGTGGAATTATTCTTCAGTATCTCAAAAATCACATATTTATCTCCAAAGAGATAAACAGAACACGGTGCCACATACACAGTCTACAGTAGTCACTTTTAAAGCCGGCTACTTTATAAGTAAGTCCAAAGCTGAGAAAACAAGTCTCATGAAAAACTACTATTAAAGGAAATAGCTATGAATAGCTTGGAGGTGAGAAGATTCAGTCAGAATATGAAAACTATTTTCACATATTTGAAGAAGAGAAGAAAATCACAAGTTTTGAGTATGAACAAACTTGTGAGAAAGAGCACTCTCTTAGTCATAGTGACCAGGTCTTATTTCAGTTAACTTTAGTCACCATTCGAGCTATTCGAAGAAAAAGTGGTGCAGGCAAGCCCTTCAAAACAAAAGGTACTAGGAGGCTGAACAATCACCCAGCTGAAACTAAGCAGACTGATGTTACCATTAGAAAATAGGTTTTAGGGCTGGGGATTTAGCTCAGTGGCATAAGCGCCTGCCTAACAAGTGCGAGGTTGTGAGTTCGATCCTCGGTACCAAAAAAAAAAAAAAAAAAAAAAAGGAGAGGAAAGGAAAGGAAAGGAAAGGGAAAGAAAAGAGGTTTTAAAGTACCCTCTGATCCTGAAATTGTACAATTCCCTATGTATAGGAGTGAAGACTAAAAAATGATGGTTGAAATTATTATACTAAACATCAATACAAGATTAGATAGACTGCAAGTGCTCTGCCAATGTTTCTCAAGGCACACTAAAAGCACACATGCCTAGAACTCACATGGTAAGACTTACCTACCCCTCTATCTGTCCATCCATTCACTGGAATATTACTGAGCTCCTAGTATCTGCAAAGCACTGCTATCCTATAGAACTTTGTGTCTGCACAGTTCAGTATCGAAACCACACAGGTCTGTCTACTAAACACTTGAAATAGGGCTTATTCAACTAAGGAAGAGAATTTCTAATTTTTTTTTGCTTTAATTAAATTTAAATGGGTCCTCACACCTAAGTTCTCAGTACGTAGGTACTAAGTTGAAAAACATTTGTTTTTGTCATTAAGGAAAATAATTTAAAACTTATAGATAGAAAAAACAACCATTCAAAAGAAAAAAATTACAAAGATTCATCTCTAGAGCATTCCAATCTATCAAAAATCTAAATTACTTTTTGTTAAAGTCCTAAAAGGAATAGTACTAATATGTAGGTTGTATGTGTATAACCTCTGGAAACATAACATCCTAGGGAGTTCTCTGGGGCAGATTTTATTTCTCCATTGTCATCTTGCCATGCCCCCGTCGACCACTGTCAGCACCCAACAGATGCTGCCCAATCTCTTACCCGTTCCTCTTTGGTGTAGAGTTGGAAACACTGGGATAAAGTGCAGGTCTGAGGCTGATGATGACGCTCCTTCTGTAGACGGACACTTTCTGAGTCAGGGATGTACTCATCTTCAGTATTTATAAACAAGCTACAATTAGAGGACAAAGCACTATCAGACAATTACAGAAGAGACACAAAAATACAATTATAGCTTTACAAAGTAGCTATGAATTCATAACCAAAAAAATCAAAGTATAAGAAAGCAAAAGTGGTCATCCAACCCCTGTAAGCATTCCAAAATGTTCTTGAAAAGATCTCCATCTGCAAAGTTATCTCAAAAACTAAATTGAAGTTAATTTTTCCGGGATTATCCATGAATACTGCTGACTAAATCATATCTGCCCACTGTATCTAAGGGCGTGCATTTGATATAGCTTACTAGAGTTGATAGGTCAATAATAAAAATCAAAGTAACTGTACCTATATAGTAGTTAGTACATAGCTTCTCTCTTAGCAGCAGATAAATGTTCTAAGACTATCAGATAGAGAAGATTATAGGAAAGGAATAACAGTTTGCTTAAAACAGGGTTAACAACAAACTTAGCTAATGAGATGAAAGATTTATATTCCAGTTAATTTGGAAGATCAATGGTATGCTACTAAAATAATTAAAACAATGTCTGAATAAATATTAAGTAAAAAAACACTCACAAATCTTTTGTCTCCTTGTCCCATTCTACTACTAATTTCACATGAGCAGTACCACCTGGTCCACAAGATTTTAATGCTCTATAGAATAGGAAAGTCACATGTTACCATCTAAAAAATGGTGTTACTTAAATATGATTATGTTCTTACCTAGAATCCTGCGATAACTGAAAAATCTTCTTCATGGTTCCCCAAAAGAAAACATTTTTAGTGAGATCATTATGTACAAGGATTTAGTAACTAATTTACAAAAGAGCTGAAAATTTTTTAAATTAAAATGCCCAATAGAGAAGTAAAGAGGCTGGAAAAAACTGGTATCATATTATAAGTGTCCTCAATCACTCTCAGATGTTCTTTACTGCCTTTCCAATTTTTGCCCAATTTCTTACTCACACAGAGACTGGACAGGCATTTCCTGGAACAGTCTGTTCTCCCACTTCTCCACCTGCTTCACACTCCACACTCAACACTGGTGCCCATGCCAACCTACATTATGCCTGCCTCCTCCCTCCTTCATGAAAGCAACACCCTTCACCCCCGCACACTGGCCGCTGCCATCTCCTGAGAAAATCTTTTAGCACTCACAGCTAACATCACTCATTTAATCTTTCTTATGTTGTACAATACTTTGGAATCTAGTCTCATCTCTAAAATCAAACCGGGGGCTTTCAAACAGAACTATACTGTATATTTTATTTAAATCCTGAAATCCAGATGCTAGAATATCTGTTAAAAATATCATAATAAAAGCAAGAATTTCCAATTTATATAAATATACATTAATATATATAATTTTACTAATACAATACACCATCACAGACATAATCAAAATATGTAGAAAGCATGAGGTAGCAAAGAAAAGTAACTAATCCTATGGGAAGAAAAGAAATACTGTAAAAGCTTCAAAGAATTATGGACCCAGAAACCCACACATACAAAGGCACATATAAAATAGTATGGATTTTCAAACAGTACTTGGATACCGTGGGAAGTTTAGGATAGTGGGGAAAGAAAAAGTAAAGTCTGATAAAAGAGAAGTAATCAGAGTTCAAACTGAAAATTTTCCTATATTGTGGGAACCTCCTTCACTGATGGTGGAAGTGTAGACTGGTGCAACCACTGTGGAAATCAGTGTGGAGATTCCTCAAAAACTAGGACTAGAGGTTCCATTCAACCCAGCTATTCCTTTTCTTGGTATCTTCCTAGAAGAAAAGCACCATACCACAGCAGTATGTGAATACCCACGTTTACAGAAACACAGTCTGTAATAGCCAAATCTTGGAACAGCCCAAACGCCTATCAACTGGTGAATAGACAAAGAAGATGTGTTTTTTTTTATACAATGGAGTACTATTCTACCATAAAGAAGGATATGTTTGAGACATTTCTAGATAAATGGACACACCTTGAGACCATACTCTTAAGTGAAATAAATTGAACACACAAGTGTGAATATCCCATTGTTTCTCTGGTGTGAGAAATCAAAATTGTAAATAAGGACCAAAATGTATAACAGATATTGTGAAATAGGAAGAAAATGTTCAAATGCGACGGGGAACTAAGGAAGGGGGAGAGGGAAAAGAAGAAAAGGAAAACTAAAACAATGAGAAAAGAAGTAAAAAATAGAAACAAAGCTTTTGTAAACAAAGTGGGGAAGAGGGAGAGGAATGGAGAAAACAGAATCAACTCATATCATGTACAGGTACAAATTCCCTATAATGAATGTAATCATTATGTACACCTAAAATGTACTAATAAAAATTATTTTCTTTGAAGAAAAAAAATTTTCTTGTACTATGGCACTTGGGCTTTATCTTTTAGGCCACAAGTTACCATTTTAGGGTTTCAAGGAAGACCAAGTCATGCATAGAAAACTACTCTGGAAATATGTTGATAAACACAAAAGTGTAATTTATCTGTAGTCCCAGGTCATACTTAATTTTCTTCCCTGAGTGCCCTGGTTTTTCTGATTGTAAAAAAGTTCATAAAACACTCCACTTAAATATGAATAAAAACTAAGTTTTAATTTTTAAATGAACTTAAAACACACTTATATAGGAATTACATAGCACATCAATTTAAATTACACATGACCATATGTGAAATTCTAGAAGGTGATTTTTTTTACCTTTCTACTGTTGGGTGGCACAAGGGCTGCTCCTCCTGGGGTAGCAAGTATGTTATTCCCACAACACTGACCACACGCAAACTGAAGGGACACACCTGCATCAAACATCCAATGGAAACTGGACTGAATTTCTCTTCAAGTGCATTTTTTACGGTGGCATTATAGCAAACAGTTCTGTAAAATGCTTCTCTATAATACTGTTAGGTTGCTGAACCATCCTAATATATTTTAAATATGATTTACCCAAATGCAATTGATATATCAAATGTTATAGAAGACAAGTAATACACTGCTTGCACGGCACTTAAACAGTCTTCCACAGATACCTTAACACAGTAATATTTTTAAATGTATAAATAAAGGTTCTACTATAACTTCTCCAAGCTGAACACATACTAAACTTTTATAAATATTATAAAAGACATAGCAGTTTAAGGAAAAGCCTAGAGCAACCAACTAGCTCCTTTTCTAAAATGAGGGATAAGTTCTCAGTCTTGAAAATCTGAACAAAACAAATTCAAATTTCATTGTAATGACAGTTTCCTCACTGAGTACATATGTATGCTCTGTTGGCATAGTAAAATATTTACACACCTGAATGCAAACAGTAGGCCTCAAGAAATACTTCATCTTTTCCAAGATTTCCTTCTGTAAAAGGTCCCATGCTATTGTCTTCTCCAAGTGCAAGACAAAAGGTAGTCCAAATCTATCACATATAAATACTGTAATCACCTTAAAAGTACAGCAATCCCTTATGAAATCACAATATAATTGGTTTGAGAACAGAATTCAAACAGGAAATTCAAAGGTAACTCCACAAAGAGATGATGAAAAAAATGTCAAAAGAACAAACTTAGATTTCTAACTAAAATTGAATGGCTTATACACTAAAATGACTTCTAGGGAGTATCATGCTAGGCTATAAGGCAGCAAGGGAAAAGGATTAACAGTGACAGTGAGGAAAGGACAGAGGAGTGGCCAGGAGCCTGGGACACAGTGTGTCAAGCCTACAAGGAGTAAAGTAACCCAGGAACAGTTAGGGCTGGAAGGGCTAATGGGTAACCTGGTAGTTAGAGAATAAGGGAGGTAACAACAAGCAAATGATACTGCCAGTCAGTTCCAACCTCAGATCAGAAGCTGCCTGGCCTTGGCCAGGTTCCTATGGGCTAAAGAATCAGAGGCAGTAGTGGGATTCTCAGTCTCAACTGCACACTGAAAACACCAAAGCAGCATCAAAAAAGTGGTGCCCAATTCCAGTCTCTAGGGATTCTAACAAAAATCACCTGGAATGTGGCTCAAGGACCTTTTTTTTCTAAGAGCCCCAAGTGGTTCTACTATGCTGCTGAAGTTGAGGACTACTGGTCTACCCTCAACTTTCACCCATGCCCTCATCCAGTGGTGGTGAACATATGGCAGGCATCCCACAGCAGGCTGTTTGTATCACTGAAAGCTCTAAAAGGTTCACCATCACAGCCCCAGTTATTCAAACCTATTTGCTGATCTCTAAATGTGTCCTTGTCTCACACACCCAGATCTTTGTTCAGGTCACTCACTAAGCCTGGAACATCCCTCCCAACTGTCTTTTAGGCTGTCTCCTACTCATCCACATGAAGACCCAATGAAATATCTTTCTCCAGGAAGCACCCTGTTAGTGTGCTCCCCGTATAGACCACAGCACTAACTACACTTTGCTGTATCTGCCTGTCTACATTGCTGTCTCCACTAAAAGACTGCATTATCTCATGGCAATAACTGTGATTTACTTATCTTTTAGCAGCCAAAACAGCCAATGCCTAAAAAATAGTTGATTGAGAATGAATGAATGAATAAATGAATGAATGACAATTTATCTAACTAACAAGTGAACTCTGGCTCAGGATCTGGCTGAAGCGAAGTGCTAATATCTCTAAGAACCCATTCCTAACAGCCATCTAGCTATTTGCTTACAGCAGTACTTAACAGTGAGCTTAGCCACCTAAAAACTACTGTTGTGAAATGAGCCCCATGTAACCTGTTTTTCATACGGCACTATCTTCACTTTTTTATTAATATATGTTTATAGTACATAATAATCACATTCATCATGGGTATGTGGTACATGTATGTAACACATCCTGATTCCTTTTATTTCCCCCTCACACTCTTTCCCTCCATCTCTAGATCCCCTTCCTATCTCCATTCCTATTGACTATCTTTTATTTT
>RJWT010006617.1:7106-28953 GCA_004365215.1 Cuniculus paca | reverse complement strand
CATGACCCGGGTGCCTGTATTGCTCCTTCCACCAGCTACAGTCCTGAGCCAAGGGCCCTATACTCACTCCCCTCTGACTCCCCTTCCTCTCCTTGCAGATCTCTGGCTCCTACACGACCACCACCACCATCACAGCGCCTCCCTCTGGCGGCCTGCAGAATGGAGGCGAGAAGGTGGAGAAAATGTCCCTCTACTCAGAAGAAGACATTCGTCCTGAAATGAAAGATGACATTCGAGACCCCAACTATGAGGACGAGGAGGGTCCTGCGCCCAAGCTGGAATATGTCTGGAGAAACATCATCCTGATGGCTCTGCTGCACGTGGGAGCCCTGTACGGGATAACACTGGTTCCCACCTGCAAGTACTATACCTGGCTGTGGGGTAAGCAGGTTCTCTGTCTCTGGCTGGTACTCCAGAGTGCTCCCGGCTGTTAATAGATGGGGTCTCACACACAGCAGTGGCCCGTCTGTCAATGGTTCCTAGCCATGTCTCTGGTGGCCCAGGAGGCTGACAGCACTGGGAATAGAATACACTGTGGTTGAGATGCAGGAGTGTCGTTTCTGGTAGTTTCTTAAAATGAGTGTTGGAGAGTGACCCCTGAGCCCATGTGTGGGGTTTTGAGGGGAAGAATAGGGGTAGACAGGCATCTTCCCCTGCATGAGCTTTATACTGTTTGAGTCACTAGCGTGGCTGCCTGTCCCAGGCGTGCGCGTCACAAGAGAATCAAGACTCTTCTGTGGGAGGCATGGGCTCCTGTTACTAAACTAGAGGCTTCGTGAGCTACATGGTAAGCCCAGTCATGAGACAAAGTAAGGAAAAACTGCTCAGGGCTGGAGATCATCGAAAAGGAAATAACACAAAAATAAACCAGGCTGGTTTGACATGGAAGGAGATATGGACAGATCCCATATAACCTAATTGCATGGATGTTTTATTTACTCTTTTGCTCTAGGTATGTCTCCGGAGTGTGGCACATGGCACACAAATGTTCTTAGAATGTAATTCAAGAAATGTTGTATGTTCTATTCCCCACCCAGTCTATCCAGCTCTCCCCTCCTGGGCCCTGGCATACCAACATCTCAGGACCTTCTAACAACAGTCCTCCCTACGCTTATCCATCCCTTCATGGCAGGGACAGCTGGGCCAGAGTGCTGTGCTGCTCCAGGGAGGGAGACAGTTGCCACTTATCCCTGACCTGTCGTTAGCTAAGCTCTTTTTGGGATCTGGGCTCTTTCTTTGTTCTGAGAGCAAAGCCTGTATCCTGGATCCACACATGTGCTTTTCATGTGCCTGCCCAGTGATGTGTGAAGCAGGGACCATCATAGAAGTAGGTGTGCTACTTCTGCTTTCTCAGGGGTGGTGAGTCAGGACTGCTTCTCTAGAAGACAACCAGAGGTTTTCTGGAACAGTCTTAGGTGTGGGTACTTGCTGGCACCTGTGTTGGAGGAAGGTAGTGTAGAAGGGCTGGTTGGCCAGGAATTAACTGCTCCCCTTACATCTCTTGAGTCTAAAAGGTGGTGAGATCTGGTCAAGTATTGTTCTGGAAATTATCCAGGAGTTATGGGGAAATGCAACTGAAAGATCCTTTTTCTCAGGAACACAGTTTTTCCTGGTAATGAGTGAGGACAACTGTAGGTTAGTTAGTTCCTTAAGTTAGTTGCCTATCATCCCAGTCTCTTCATTTTTCCTAATTCAAGAGGCTTTTGTCTCATTTTATGGAATCTGTAAGAGCCTTGAAGAACCCAAGAGGAGTTGAAGAAGTATCTATGACAATGCCAAAGGCTGAAGGGCAAAACACTTTCAGTCTACTTCTTAGGGCAAAGTTATGAGGTGCTGCTTAACCATCGATGTGCGGATTAACAGTGCTTCTGTGGGAGAGAGAGAGCAGATGTTACTGGTTGCATCATCCTACTTGACAGACTCAGAGGGGTGAATAGAATGCTGGAGTGCCTGTTTTTTTACCCTAATTATCTTCTACATGTGGATATATTTTGTGAGCCAACAGGCTAGGATAATTTGTGGCATGAAATAAACTTGGGTTTTTCCTCGGCCCTCAGCTGAATGCTTTTGCTTAAAGTTTGTCCCTTCTTTCTGGCCATTTCAGGGTTTTGGCTCCAGTAGATTTTTACAGGTAGAAGTGTGTGTGGTCAGACACTGTCAGGGAAGATCTCGGTCACCGCATGGCTAAAGGCTACAGATCACTTGAGGATATATGCCAGAACTTTCCACAAAGATATGCTGCCTCTGTGACTCTCCTGGGGATCCTGTAGGAGAAATAAGACAGAGTGCAGGAGGGAAGATGAGAAGAGGATGCTGTTTAATAAAGTGTTATCCTTGGCTACAGAAAAACAGGATAGTTTGTTAAAATTTGTGGTGTCTCCAGACATAACTAAGATCTGAGACTCTATAGTTTCCAGCTGTCCGCTAGGAATGACACATTATTAACAGCTCTAATAAGGCCTCAGTTCTTGCTTCCTAAAGCTGCTGATGAGTGGAAGAAATAGGTGTATATTCAGCACTCCTTTCTGCACTAACGATCATATGAGCCTGCAGGCCTAGAGGATGGTGAGGTGGGACATTTCAGTGTTCTGCCAGTTGTGAGTATTTCCCAACATTGTCTGGAATTAGCATTGATAGTCAGAATCTGGGCTGACAGAGTGACGTCTCAGTGGAGAGATCTGGAAACTGGGCATAGGTCATGTGAAGTGGGTGGTAAAGCTGGAACAAGAACTTGGTGACTGAAAACCAGGGCTGCAGTTTTACTAGCCGTGTGAATTTGGATAAACACTTAACCTTTCTCAGAATACATTTTTTTTCAGCTGTAGTGGGCACACTAGTACCTGATCTAATCAAGTTGTGCAGTGAATATGAGAATATGCTTACATTATTGTTGAAGCTTGAGCCACTGTGTACAGGGCTCGTGTTCCCTAATTTGGCTACACTCCCTGATATAATATCATTAAAAAAATTTTTTTTTGGAATTGAGACTCGAACTCAGGATCTTGTGCTTGCCAGGCAGGTGCTGTACCACTGAGCTATGTTACAATATTAAAATACTTTTTTGCCTGCTGGTAAATAACCACGGATCTGTACCTGGAAGTGTCTCCTACAATTTAGGGCTCCTCTAGTTGGTTAGTGCCCAAATTGCTCTGACTGCTATTTTTCAGAACACCTGTACTTAAGGGTCCTAGGGTCTCTAGGAGTAATTTGTGGCACTGAACACTTTAGAGGTCAGCTGAAGGTCTTTGGAGATCAGATGTGGGATAAAGCCCCTACAGACTGGGGCAGTAAATGGCACAGTGGTGAGACCTTGTTTGCTCTCCTGCCTGCTTGACTCCTTGGTTCAAGTAGTGAAAGTTATGAGGCCTCAGAAACAAACTCCTTGTCAGTGTACAGGGAAAGTAAACACTCACTAAATGTTTACTAAAGAAGACACAGACTGACATCAGGAGTGTATCCTTGACATGCTTCCCTTGATTGAACTTGCATGTTTGTGACCCTTCGCTGTCTTGTCCTGGCAGCATTCATGTACTATATAGTGAGTGGACTGGGCATCACAGCAGGAGCTCATCGCCTGTGGAGCCACCGAACTTATAAAGCAAGGCTGCCCCTGAGGATCTTCCTGATCATCGCCAACACAATGGCATTCCAGGTAAGAAGCTGGCAATACTTGACTTTCCTGTCTTAACCCTATTGATGATCCAGGGAAGAATGGATGGGGCCAGCATCCAGAAAGGATCCCTATCAGGAAGGCCATTGCCCTTTCCATTCTCCTGTGTCAGGGTCAATGTTGAGGTCCACCAAGCAGGGAGTACTTTAATTCAGTAGGATGGCACATAGTAAGTGGGACAGAGTCTTCTCTGTCCCATGAGGTCATTTTTGATTCCAAGGTCCCTATATTATTATATAATGTGACTGTTGTGATTTTTCACCATGAGGGACCATGATGCTAAGCCAGCTACTAACCTGGTTTCCTGGGCAGTCAGTGGCACTGAACTTATACCTTATAGTGACTCTTAGACTCTATGGCAACAGGATAGAAGAAAATACGTTACAGACCTCTGCTGCCAGATAATAAAAGCAAATACTTCCACAGCACTGACTATGTGCTGGGCCCCGTGCTAAACATTTGACATAGATGAATTCATTAAGTCCCATTTTTACAGATGAGGAAACTGGGTCTCTGAGGGGTGGGATAGAAAACTTTGTGGTCCTGTCTAGGGTTGCCATGCTTGCTAATTCAGGTGCCAAGGTTGGATCAGATAACATATTTATGAGACAGAATGAAGAGAACTGGGAAGGTGACTCTCCTAGCAATTAGACTCTAGCAATGAGCACAGGAGAGCTTGTGCTGTGAGGCTTAGCTTGAGCAAGAGGAAAATAGGAAACAAAATAAATTCCCTCGTCTTTACAATATCCGAGGTGCTTACCTCCTTTGTATAATCATCTCTGCTCTAGCAAGTTAAACGTTGAGATTCTCAATGGTATCCTTGTGTGTCAAAGGGAAGGACAATATATACAGATAAACTTTTAAAGAGATGGGAAGAGTCCCCAAAAAGCTCAGAAGCCCTCTAGAAGCGTAGTCTTGATCATGAATATCATGAGGCCTCGTTACTGGATGAGCTATAATTTGGGAAGATATCAAGATAGAGTTACTCATAGCTTTATCCACAGAGTTACACCCCAGGACCTGATATGCTTGCCTCATACTCTCTGTGCCCAAAGATTAGGCACCCCACAAGGACCCTGTCCCATATTTCTTGCTTGAAGAATTGCAATGTTCATTCTTAATGAAATTATTACCAATATTTTACCTCCATTCTCCCTATACATAGCCTTCAGGACACGATAATGCTGTTCCTATGCTCTGGGTCTGTAAAGGTCTTTTCCATATAAGCTTTGGGACAAGTACGTAAAACAGCATGATTCTTCCATGTCTCCTTTGAGTCAGACTTCTGGGGACTTTATGAGGGTTAGACTGACAGCTCTGAGCCCTTGAAGACATCTGGGCATTGAATTTTCCCAGGTGGTCATCTCTCCTCAGGCCTGTGTTCCTTTTCTCTGTCCTCCAGAATGATGTGTACGAATGGGCCCGAGACCATCGTGCCCACCACAAGTTCTCAGAAACACATGCTGACCCTCACAATTCCCGGCGTGGCTTTTTCTTCTCTCACGTGGGTTGGCTGCTTGTGCGCAAACACCCAGCTGTCAAAGAGAAGGGCAGGTTGCTCAACATGTCTGATCTAAAAGCCGAGAAACTGGTGATGTTCCAGAGGAGGTGAGTAAAGGCAGGATGGGGATGGGGATATGGCTCTGAATACCTGGGGTTAACAGACCCAGTCTTTTCTCTTATAATTTGTAAAATAAAAGCTGAAAGTTTATGGGTTCGCATGTTCAAATCATCTTTTAAAATTCCAATTTTATTATTTCTCAGATCCATAGACATAAACTAACACTTTCTATGAATTATTTAAGTGAAACCAGTTACTTGCAAGTGAATGTTTATTGTCTTTGAATAATCAGGGACCCTAAGATGAATGCAACTGAGTCTTACCTTCAAGGATTATGAAACCTACTGGGAGGGGGAAAGATAAGCCAAGTGTCCAGATAGTCACACAAAGCAGAACATTTTTTGGAACTGACAGGTATAAGGAGGAGGAAGCTTGCTTGGTGGGAAGCAGCTCCAGGGAAGGATTATAAATAATATACCCAGTGATTGATTTTTACAATTTTGCTGAGCAGGGATACTACAAACAGAAAGAAAAAGGTGAGCTAAAGCCTAAAGCAGGTTTCAGAAACATAGCCCTTCTTTTGAAGTACAGGGGTGATAGGAAAAAGGACTTTACAATGATTTAAGGGGTCATAGAGAGTCCTGGTCACAGACTACCATATGATTCATTTGGCTACAGGCAGCCACTGAATGTTTCTTCAGAAGTAGTGTGCACAGTCACAGGTGAGGTGCAGGACAGGGAAGGATCTAAGGAGCCAGAGATGAGAGGCAGGGTCACAAAGGAGGAGTTATGAAGGGCCCAGATTGGGCAAGCAGTGGCAGGAGTTGGACACAGGGAATGTGAGGGACATAACAGTAGAAGGCATGACTGCTGAAGGCATGCGGGCCTTGGAAGGTCAATGGCCTGGTCTGACACCTACGAGTGACTGAGAACACTCAGTGTACTTCTTGAGGGGAGAGCAAAGCACAGGATTAGAGGGTGGTAGCAGGAAATGCAGGCACAACATTTAATGACCCTTCTGCCCACAGTCATGAGAGGCAAGTTAAAAGAGCCAAAGGGCAGATACACATAGCAGCCTGGGTGCAGAATTCTGCTGATAAATTCGTGAATGATGCTTGGCTATTTAACACTCCTGTCATGAAAAGGAACATTGAGTTTCAAGTCAGTAGACTATTGTCCCAATGCTTGTTCACTGTTTCCTAGTGGGGCAATCCTTAAAAGTCATTTAAGATGTCCACACCACCTCATGTGCAGAGTGAGATAAAAACACTATGCTCAAAAGATTTCTACCTCATTCTCTGATGCTGGTTTCTGTCCCCTACATTCATAGTGTAGGAGGAAAAACACAGTCCTGGCCAGTGAGAATGGGAAATCCAGGTAGGTGTGAGAAGCCTTTCTCCAGACTCACTATGTGATTTCTCAATGTAGGTATTACATACC
The DNA here is from genome assembly GCA_004365215.1 of Cuniculus paca. NCBI lineage: Eukaryota > Metazoa > Chordata > Mammalia > Rodentia > Cuniculidae > Cuniculus > Cuniculus paca. The sequence goes on along the minus strand of RJWT010006617.1, from coordinate 22,282 downwards.
CGGTCTTCTGTTGCTATGCTTCATCTTCCCCACACTGGTTCCCTGGTGTTGCTGGGGTGAAACTTTTCTAAACAGCTTGTATGTTGCCACCTTCCTGAGATACGCCTTAGTGCTCAATGCCACCTGGTTGGTGAACAGTGCTGCCCACCTGTATGGATATCGCCCATATGACAAGAATATTAACTCTCGAGAGAACATCCTGGTTTCATTAGGAGCTGTGGGTAAGTCAGCCGTCCATAGTGAGATCACATTTCATGTCTGCTGATTAGAGTATTTCTCTATAAGCCATACAACCAGAACAACCTGGTTTTAGGACCAGTTTGTAACTCGGTTTTTCAGTGTATAACGAGCGGGCAGTATATTGGGAAGCCTTTATGAGAGACAGGTACCAATTCTTATGTAAAAACAGAGAGGGTGAAAATAATACTGCTTTTGATTTTCAGTTGTAAACAATATCTCAGAATACTTACCTATATTGTGCTCTTTTGAATTTTGCTTTTCCTAGTTACCTCTGACAAGATTGTAGTCTACTTGAGGCAAGGAATGCATAAGTTAAAAAGTAGAATCATCTGAATAGCCAGTAAGCCTATTATTTTATAGTTAAGCCTGCTGTGTAAAATGTAGAAGAAGTATACATCAATTAAAAGAAATTGGACATGCCATATTTTATTTGGGTACAGTACTGGCAGTTCAACCCAGAACATTCATTCTGAGCTACAATTGCAGTCTTCATAAAAGTTTTTTTTCTTTTTGTTTTAAGTTTTGAGGCAGAGTCTTGCTAAGTTGCCCAGGGTAGGCGTAAGTTTGTGATCTTCCTGACTCAGCCTACCAGAGTGCTGGGATTATAGGCATTTACTCCCATGCCCAGCATCATGCCATACAATATTCTGCTTACTGATCTGATCTGATACTATTCTTGAATTTTATTCTCTATAATTTCTGTCCCAATTGCCAGATCAAAGAAAACAAGGTTCTACCATCTGTGTTGACTTTTCCCTCCTTCCAGATGACTGAGGCCTCAAGTTAGCTTTGCCTGTACAGACCCAGGGGCCTTTTGTCAGGATTGATCAGAACTGTTATTCACCCAGTAAGACTGAGCCAACCATAGTGCTCACAGATGTGTTCACATCATTGCTTAATATTCATTAACCTGGTATTATTATTTTTCCCATTTCTTTCATACTTCATATATCTCCTCCCTTCAGGCATCTCGTACATTGTGCATATTCATAGCGTGAAATAAATTACACTATACAAAGCTGAGATTTTCATAGAAATGGAATAATCTAGGTTGAGATGTGTGTGTCTTGTATTGTAAATAGAACTATGCTGAGCTTATGGCCTCCTACTTTGTTCCTACCATCATTCACTCTCCAAATCTGTTCTTTCTTCCTTCTTACCTCACTCTTTGGTCTCCTCCAGCTCTGTTTCCTGCCATTCTCATCCCTTTGCTTCTTGAATTATCTGTACCACAGTTACAAGCTCACTTGTCTCAGATACAGGTGACATTGCCCTAAGCCTTTCTTGGCCCGACTCCTTCTATCCCAGTTGCTACTTGTGACTTTCCTTTCCCTTTGTCTTTAAACTTTAACACCAACACATATAGTACAGGTCTGGTGAACACTGAGAGCTTCACCGTAAAACCCTGCCTGGAAGCTAACAATCTTCTGTTATCACCTCAGCCTTGGAATTGTCCATGTACCAACCTCTGCCCCACCTGTTCTCATTTCTCACCATGGACAAACCAGTGTCCAGAGGAATTTATAACCTGAGAACCCGTGGATAGTTATTTCTTTGGCAGGGCTTCTTTCTCTCACTTCTCATTCATTTCATTTGTATTTTATCTGAAAGTTTCTTTGCTCATGTGTCCAACACCTCTCATTGTTTTTCACCCTGATCTGATAAGGGTGACTTCTGTATGGGAATAGATTCAGAATGAAGAGTCTTGCCAAGACTTGGTAAATGTTTACCCATTATGGAAATTGTCCTGATCCAGAATTTCTTTATTTTCCTCTTCAGCAAAGTGAAAGTCTCGCAGAAATTTTCAGAATCTCTGATGTTAGAGAGATCTCTGTTTTCAGAGTTCTATTTTATTAGCACCTCTCTGACTCCAGGGTCAATGCTTAGAGAATTAGAAGCCAGATGATCTCCCTGTGAACCAGCAGTGCCTGTGGAGATTCTGCCCCTCTCTGGGACTCCTTTCCTCTGACTTTTGCTTGCTGCCATCCATTCTCTTGGGACCTCCTACTCTTCCAGGGAGCATCTATACAGTAGGGAAAGGTATGCTGCTGCCTACTTCCCTTTGTAATAGGGGGAGCCACAGTTTTTCTTGTACATCCTGTTCTTCCTACCCCACCCCAACACAGAGGTTTCAGGTTAGTACTTGCTGGAATTCTGACATTTTCTGCAAGATTCATTCCTAGCAGTACAACTTCTCTCTATTCTTCTTATCCTCTGAGAGTTACTTTCTGTTACAGAGGCTTCCAGACAGCCTGATGACAAAGAACCAACTTATTGCTAAAAATGTCCTGGGTGACATCTATTTGGTTCAAGTAGAAGATCTTGGTTTCATCTACTCAACAACAGCAGGTTTCTGTGAGGTTTGAGGTACTCTTGACAAGAGGTATGCAGAGGTGAGGAAGACTACATCTACACAGCCCTATCATTTCTCTTTGTGTTTTTGTTCCAGGTGAAGGCTTTCACAACTACCACCACTCCTTCCCCTATGATTACTCTGCCAGTGAGTACCGCTGGCACATCAACTTTACCACATTCTTCATTGATTGCATGGCTGCCCTTGGTCTGGCTTATGATCGGAAGAAAGTATCCAAGGCTGCTGTCTTGGCCAAGGTTAAAAGAACTGGAGATGGAAGCTACAAGAGTGATTGAGTTTTGAATCATCCAGGTTCTTCTCTCAAAAGTCAGCTGGGTACATGTTTAATGTTGTGTTAACTAACTACTGAGTAATGCTTTCTGGGTGGTATAGGTGAGGACCTTAACTTACCAGTAAAGTATTCTTGTAAAATGCAGAAGTATTGAAAGGTAATAACTCTGTACTAATTAGCTGATAGACTTTTCTTCTCTCTCTTCCATTCCAAATTTCCTTTTTTTGCTTTGTCCCTTATTACCTTCCTTTTTACCCTTACTGCCTCCCATGCAAGCAATTGATCACCCATAAATTGGTATCCACCTTCCAAAGCCTGGCAACCTTTCTAGAGTCTAAAAGTAAGACTGTTAGCTATAGATGACTCTTTTTCCTTGATGTATCCTGAGCTTCAAGATAGTTGCTTCAAGCTAGACATTCAGTGGATCTGTTGCAAAATTCCTATTTACTGTCATCCCCATCCATTGCTAGATGAAACTGAAATTAACTGAAAATAATCTCTCAGGAGAGAGCTTACAAAGTTGGTTAAAATCATCATGCAAGATAGTTATTATGTGGGATAATAAGTAAGGTTGAGAATTGAGCTGAGAAATGGGCAAAGATACTCTCTTGTAATCAGTACAGGTTGCTTGTTTAGCAAGATATGGAGCTCCTCCTCACAACTTTTTTCCTTTCTCTTCTGGCTCTGTAGGGGATAGTTATGGAGCCTGGTGGCCCTAGAATACAACAGAATATCTCAGTGTCTTCATATAGGACACTGACAACAAAGGAGAACCATTTACTAAGTAGGAAAAGTAGTTTCTACTGGGGAAAGATGTTTTACTTTAATAAAAAGTGGATTTCTTATTTCATAGAATAAGAAGACTTCAGTTTGGGTGTGTCCAGAATTGGTGTGTACAGGAGCTCATAGTTTTGAGGATTCTGTGAGTTGCTTATTCAATTCTGTCACCACCTTCCTGTGCCATTCTCAGGATATTTATCACTCCACTTATAGTAACAGATGGTTGTGGCATTTTCATATGCCTAATCATGGAAAGATTTTTGAGGTGAACTTGGAAGTTAAGTATACAGACATATATAATCTTCATTGGAACACAAAACTATTTACATTGCTCCCCTCTGAAAAAGAAATGTTAAAGAAACATGAAGGAGAGGAAGCATTCCTCTTCTAGGGTATCTGTTTCTTCCAATGCTGGGCAGAAGATGGACAAGTTGAGGAGTAGCATCTGTAGCCAATCCCAAGGGAATTTTCCAAAATGAGTGCTCTGAGAACATACTGCCCAAAGGGGTTCAGAGGTTATTGAGTAAGCTATTGGGTCTTCTAGTGAAATGACTTGGATATTAGATCCTTTCATTCCAGTTTTTCCTTTTGTTGAGTAGAAACTATGCTTCTCCCCACAGTGTCATGACCTTTCCCTCATTTTTTGCTTTGTCACATCCAGCCTACATACAGGACTGCCTGAATGATGGGGTAGGAATCTTTAACCACCCTGATTCTTGATTCCTGGCTCTATCCCATCTGTCCCTGATCTCTTTACTGGTTCTCTTTGTTCTCTGGTTTTCTTTTTGCTCTAGATAGGCAACTTCCTCTGTGTAACCAGGGCAGCGAGGATTTGCTGTCCAGGCAGCTCCTTCTCCTACAGTCAAAATGCTAATTGTCTGTGAACTGCCAAGTCCTTTTAGCAATGGCCTAACTATCCCTTTGTGTGGTCTCCAGATCTGTACCTCCATACCTGGAGCCACTATCACACTGATAACTCAAGAAGTTTTGCAAACCCACTAAAGAAATCCTGAGCTCAAAGAGACTGTCTTTCTTTCAAGTCATGGCCAAGCCAAATGCACATATTGCACTAATGAATCAGCCACCAAAAAAAACCAAGGTTTATTGTTAGTTTCTCTGTCTGGGTCAGAGCACAGAACATGCTCAGTGCTCCTTTTGTGTTTAGTAAAGCTATTCAAGCAAATAAGTTCCCCGATGACAGTGCAATGCAGGAGGGGAAAGCCTAGTTTCTTAGGAGGATGAAGAGGGGAAAGCCTAGTCCCTTAGGAAGAACAAGAAGCAGGGGCAAGTTCCCAAGTGTCTCACATTAAAAAAGAGGCCAAAACCCAAACTAAATGTGGTATCTTTTACCACATAATCCATGGTAGTCAGTAGGATAAAATGAAACTGGAAAAATAGAGAACATTAGTGATTAGTGTCTTGAAGATCATAGACCTTTCTTGTCCCTTTAACTTGGGCATCAATGCAGAAGCCCATCTCTGCTGTATCAGGATTGGCAGTGTTCAATACCAAATCCCTGACTACTGTTGTGTCCCAGTGGTTGGGGAGCAGGGCCTTTATGTGTTAATTGAATAGAGGTTCTAGGGACCAGCCTGCATGAGCACAGCGTTGTCTTTGAACTGTTCAGAAAAGAATATCTGGGAAGATTACTGTAGATAAGATCTGTCCTGGGTGCCTACACCTTGGAAATGCCTGTTTCATAGTTTTAATTCTACAGGTTATCAGCTACCTGCTTTATAATTCATAAAAAATAAATTCAACTTTCTCTTATTGAATCCTATTCCATGGATCTGATTGATCCATGCCATTTACCTATAAAAAGCTGGGCATAGACCTCAGACTGAGAGCCCCGGGGAATATCTTGATCTGTATATAAGAGCTTGTCAGATCTGTAAGAAACACTATGTTCAAGATTCAAAAGCTTAATTCAAGTGACACATTAATAAGAAACTCAGATCTGACCAAGAGTGAATTTCCAACAGTCCTTGTTTTGTGAGCTGCTGACAACTTATTTGAGTGCCTTACCTCTTATATAATCTATGTTGAACATGAGTCTTCCTTCACTGCCTCTGTGAAATCCCTTAATACCTTTGAACCTCCAGCAGTGGCAGGTATAAAAAGTGGCCTAGCTTGAGAATGACAAGTACTTCAATTTGCAGGACTCAGTTATGGGCTTCATTTTGAAAACTTTTCTTAGGGCTGTTTTTAATAAGTGCTCGCATTTGATAGAGGGTGGAAATAATGTGCACATATTTGATTTATAATATTTTTAGATTAAAAGATGATTGTAACATTTAAAATGGAACTGTTCTTCCCAAGGTTAGCTATTATCTTGCATATTTTCTTTGTATGGATAGCTGAAGTAGATCAGTATGAAAAGTTAAGAAAGTGCAGTTGCTATATTATATTGGTGGTGAAAGCTAGGGCCACCTACCACTATGCAGCTGGCTTCCTATGTAACTCTCATTTCTATAACAGACCTGTTCTAACAGCAGTGAGTCCACTCTCAAAATGAGGACATTAGTTAATGATGGTAAAGCCCTCTTTACCTAATCACTTCTTAATAGTCCCAACTCTCAATAATACTGCATTGGAGATATGGGACACATTCAAACCATAGCACTGGAGACATCAATTATAATGTGTCTCATTATTCCTTCTGTTTAAGTGAGGTAACAATGCTGACCTACCTCAATGGGTAGGTTTCAGGTGTGACTAATGCTTTTAATAACGTATTTTAAAATACCAGGGCAATTTCAAGTGCTGTCTATTTTTATTATAGCAGTGTCCACCATGGACTTGGCATGTACCTAAGTGCTGGATGGCATCATTAGTGTATACCATTCTCTTGAGTGATTAATGAATACATTTGATGAATGTTGGATAATTAGCCAGACAAAATCTGAGAATGCGTATTGTTGCTACGAAAACATGCAGGATACCTTTTCCTTCCTTGGGTGGCATTTTTCCTTTTTTATGACATATTACTTATTTGTAACCTAAGAATAATTTTGTAATAATTTCTGTTAACAACTCTGAAGCTATTTCTACTTACTTGCGATGTGCTTGTTCATAATAAAAGTGAATAATCTGATTTTATTGTGTCTGGGAGCTTTTTGGTTGTGCTATTCTAGTCTCCTGGGGACTATCTCTATGGTCCTCCAACATATCCATGTCCTGCACCCTTAAAGGTAAAAAATGTAGATGATACAGGATCGAATCATTCCGCACTAATTGGTCCTGTCCTTTTCAAGCGTAATTTGAGGTTAAGCTCTGGAAAGCAGGAAGTTAGGGATCTGCTGCCTTTAAATCACCCATTACTACAATCTGGCACCTTAGCCTGCAGAAAAGCAAGGTCTCCCCATGCGTCATATAGTCACATGGACCCAGTTTGGAGATCTGGGAGACCAGGAAACCCAGTAAACCTCCCCTCCCCAGCTCCCCAGTCCCTGGGGTACAAGGTGGGAGGTGCTGCACCTCCAGCAGGGTAACAAGACTTCACAGGGCAAAACCTCCAGTCTTGCTTTATCTACGAACAAGACAGTGTGAGCAGGGGCAGGGAGGGCAGGCGACGGCCTCCCCTGCATCACTTAGCCTCAGCCACCACCGCCATTCGGGGGCTCTCATACACTGCCGCGCCGGCGGCCTTCACACCTCCGTCCTCCGTCCTCTCCCTGAGCCCCATCAAACTCCTAGAGAGCAAAGCTGCCAGGTAGCAAGAAGCCGCTCCGCAAAGGCGCCGGCGGCCACGCTCACTCAGCGCTCAGCGGGGTGGGGGTGGGGGATGCACCCGCAGCAGCAGAGGCGCTGGCAGCCTGACCTTCAGCCCTCCTGCCCCGCCCTTCTGCCGGTGCCCCAGGCCGGGCACAGCGGGCTCGCCCGCGCAGGGAGTGGCCAAGCTTCCTCCGCCCTCCCCCGGGGTTACTGCGGGGCCCAGACCGGCCTCGGGGTTATTCTCGTTCACTCACCCCACGGCGTCTGACCCGCCGCAGCCAATCAGCAGCGACTGGAGGCCCCGCCCCTGCGGCGCTCCGGGTCCCCCGCGCGGGAGCAACGCCTGCGTTTCCAGGCTAGGCTGGGCCGCTGCTCTCCAGCCTTTTCCCACCTCGCCTCGGAGCGCGCAAGTGCGGACAGGACAGGCGCCCGCCCGAGCTCAGAGCCCGAACTCCGGTGCGCCCTGCGGCAGGGAGCTCCCGTGGATGGGGAGGGCGGTCCTTCCCAGTAGAGGTGTCCTCTGCGGGAGGAGACAGCGCCAGGAGTGAGCAAAACAGGCTGAGATGGGGTCGTGGTGAGGGAGAGGCTGCGGGAAAGCGCACACTCAGGCCGCTTTAGTAAAATTCTAGGTTGGTGTCGCCGTGCGTGCAGGGGTGTCCAGTGGAGATGGGAAGCCACAGTGGAAAGAGGCTGTGAGTGCTGGTAGGGTACCTGCAGGTTGCTTCCTACATGATGAGGCCTTATCAGATGTGTCCAAGTAGAAGGGAAAGATGCCCAGTTTGCCAAAGCTGCACTCGTGGCCAAAGCCGAATAGAAGGGGGCAGACTAGGGCGGGAAAGTTAAGATCGGGGCTTCAGTGCAACTGCGTCTCCAGGTCTGAGCGGGTTGGTGGTGGCAGGAATGAAAAGGAAGGGGAAAGTCGAGGGATTTTGAAGCAGAATCAGTAACACTCGATTGAATCTGGGAAATGAGGGAGGAGAATATTCCCTACTGATATTCCAGTAGAGAAGCAGTTCCACAAGTTGAAATACATAGTTTTAAAAAAACAAGTTTGGACAGGGGTTAGCAGTTTTGTTAAAAAAAAAAAGATATTGTAAAAAATGGTTTTTCAAATCCATTTTTGGGTGAAACAGAGTCAGCATACACACATCGCCATACAAAAAGTCTAAAAACATGCAAATGTTTGTTTTAGTTTGTGCAAAGTAACTGCCTCTGCTTTCTCATATGGAATTTTAAAAATTCCACGTATTCCCCACTGCTACCTTTGGTCTCAATTACAGTACAATGAGAAGGAGGGAGAGGGTTGATTGAAACAATTCTGTCAGCAGTTTGCTCTCCTTTTCTTCCCACTCAGTACTTTGCAGTTGTGAGAAATCATACTACTCTAAGATTTGGGAGACATGATAAGTGAGCCCAGCACTTCCTCACCATACATCTCAAGCTGCAAATGATAATTGATTGATACACAGTACTTTACTTTGAGATCCTTGAAAGTGTTACTTGCCAGCCTCTTCACCACCACACTGAACTACATTACAGTACACAGTACTGTGCACTGCTGCAGTAGCACCCACCTGTCTGTCACTTGTGGGAGTCTTCAAGTCTATAGGAATGCAGCCCACGCAAAGTGAAGATTGACTTTCTGTGAATGCCACACTGCCTTACCTTTGGCTTTCCAGCTTTGCCTGTCTCTGCTTGGCTGCAGCACCCTTGTTAACACATTGCACCACCACTGCTGCTCTCACAGAACCAAAGATCACTGCCCAAGCCCTACATTCCTCTAGCCTGTCTCTTGATGCCACTGTGAGAGTGTTTTTGTTGTTGTTGTTGTTGTTTTTCCCTCGTGGCACTGGGGCTTGAACTCAGTGACTTCACGCTGAATATCCCCAGCCCTTTATTTATTTTTTGTATTTTGAGACAGTCTCGTTCAGTTGACTAGACTGGGGCCAAACTTGAAAGCCCCCTGACACAGTCTTCCAGAGTGCTGGAATTAGGAGTGTGCACCACCACGATTGCCTATGTGTTTGGATTTTTTAAAAATTAGTTTACGTTTGTCATATAGAATGATTACATTCACAATGGGTAGTTGGTACATGTCCATGACACATCTTAATTCTTTTAAAATCCTCTTCTTCTCCTTCCCACTCCCACCTTCTGTCTACTGTTCCCTTTCCTATTTGCAAAAGGTCTATCTCCCCATTTCCTTTTATCTGTCTTTTATTTTGCTCTTTATATTTTGAACTTCTCATACGCGAGAAGCCATATAACTATTTAAGCTTGCATGTCTGATTGTTTCAATTAATATGGTTTTAAGGTGCATCTATTTTTCTACACATGGCATCTATTTATCCTATTTAGGAGAGTGGTACTGCATTGCATATTAAATGCCTCATTTTATTTATTCATTCATCTGTTGATAGACATATGGTCTGCTTCCAATTTAGCTGTTATGAATTGTGCTGCTATAAATATGGGTATACATGTATCACTGTAACATGTCTTTAGCACTTTGGGAAGCTACTTAAGTTATAGGAAGCTGAGTTAGTTAGAATTATTATAGTTAGTCAGACAGGGCCAGGTCCTCGAAGGAGCCAATGCAAAAACCCAGATACTTTGCAGCTGTGGAGGAGGCAGACACCTCCTGCTGTGGGCTGGACCCTGGGACAACAGATGGAACAAATGCACCCACTTCCTGAGGACTGATATTCTAAATAGGTCTCTAGCACCCCGAGGAAGCCAGGAGTCACCTATCTTGACCCCCTAGCGCAAGAGTCACTGCTCGTTAAGCGTGCTCACTGGCTACGTGACTGGCTTCCCCATTGGTCCTGGATTTAATCAATTTTACCTGAGCAGTTAATCTTATTGGTTAGCCATAGTTCTGTCCCACTTTATGCCCACCCTAGGAATTCCCATTCTTCCCCACCTTGGACCCATCTAACCTCGATTATACTCTATGAAAGTCCCTAGAAAAGACAGAGTCTCTGGCAACCCACTTGAGACCCCTTCTGTCCCTCTGACAGAAGCTTTCTTTCTCTCAATAAATATATTCTGTTCTTAACCTCCATTTTTCCTAAAATTCATTCTTTGATTTTAGAGAACACGAACTTGTACCAGACATAGTAGGTTGGAAGTTTTGTTCCCCTATGTCACTTAGAAGGCCAATACCTGGGTCAAATGGAATTTATAATATTTTTAGTTTTTTGAGTAATTTCTACACTGATTTCCATAGTGACTATACTAGGTGTACCTTCCTACCAACAATGTGGAATGGTTCCTTTACCTCCACAGTCTCACCAGCGTTGTTATTTGATTTCTTGATAATGACCTTCTTTGTGGAGTAAAATGGAATTTCAGTGTTGTTTTAATTTGCATTTTTCTAATGGCCAGAGATGTACATTTTTGCATGTGCTTATCGGCCATTTGTACTTCTACTTGTGATAAATGTCTATTCATTTCAGTTGACTTTTTTTTGATTGGCTCTTTTATTTCTGGGTGGGGGTTCTAATTTTTTTTTGAGTTTTTTATACAGTCTACATATTAATTCTCTTCCTGAGGGGGAACTGGCAAAATATTTTTCTGATTCTATAAGTTGTCTCTTCAGTTGGTTATTTCCTTTGCTATGCAGAAGTTTTAAAATTTGATTTAATTCTATTTGTTGAATCTTGATGTTATAGTTTGTGCATTGGGATTTTGTTCAGAAAGTCCTTGCCTATGCCTATGTCTTCAGAGTTTTACCTATTTTATCTTCCAAAAAGGTAAGTGTTTCTGTTTTAATATTTACATCTTTGATGCATTTTGATTTTAGCTTAGTACATGGTAAGCGATATGGGTCTAGCTTCAGTCTTGTGCATTTGTATAGCCAGTTTTCCTAACAGCATTTACTAAAGTGAGTATCTTTCCTCAGGTGTAAAGTTTTGGCCCCTTTATTGGAGATCAGGTGTCTGCTGTATCTGAGGTTGTCTCTGCATCCTTCATTCTGTTCCATTGATCTACATGTTTGTAGTTTTATACTAGATCTAGTTTTATACTAGAGCTATGCTATTTTATCACTGTAATTTTGTAATGTAATTTGAATTTGATAACTGTGATGCCTTCTGCTTTGCTCTTGTTACCCAGGTTTGCTTTTGTGGTTCTGGGTCTCTTTTGGCTCCAGGTGAATACGAGCATTGTTTCCTCTAGTTCCGTGAGGAATGCCATTGGCATTTTGATAGGGATTACATCAAATTTATATATCAGTTTTGGATGTATGGGCATTTTGAAAGTGTTGGTTCTACCTATCCAGGTACAGGTGGTATCTTTCCATTTTCTGCTGTCCGCTTCCATCTCCTTTATCAGAGTATTGCAATTTTTGTTGTTGACATCTTTTACTTCCTTTGTTAGGTTAATTCCTAAGTGTTTAATTTTCTTGATGCTGTTATGAATGGTATAGCTTTCCTAATCTATTTTTTAGTGAGTTCACTATTGGTATAGATTATTATTGAACATTATATATGGAACATTATTGATTTTTGTGAGTTGATTTTTTTTATCTTGGTATACTACTAAGTTTTCTTATTTTTTTATTTTAGAAAGCAAAACAGAAAAAAGGATAGAAATGATGCAGAATTTTTAAAAAAAGTAGGAAATTAACATTAGTTAATATATTGTATATTGTTATCTTAGAAATAGCTGTTCAGGTTACAAGATTTAGGCATAAAAAATGATCAAACAATGACAGCACAAACTGTTCTTTTTGACAACCAGTAGAGATTAGTAGTATAGTTATCTATCTTGTCTAAGTTTTCTTATTAATTCTAAAAGTGTTTTCATAGAAATTTTTGGGTTTGCTATTTAAAGGATCATGTCATTTGCAAATAATGACAATTTGACTTTTTTCTTTCCTACATATATCCATTTTCTTTCTTTCTCTTGCCTGATTGCTTTGCTTAATATTTTGAGTACTATAGTGAACAGGAATCATGATAATGGACGACCTTGTTTTGTTTCTGCTTTTAGAGGAAAAATTTTCAGCTTTCCCCCTTTTAATATGATGTTGACTGATAGTTTGTCATAAATGGCTTTTAACAGTTTGAGATAAAATTGTTCTAAACCTGTTTTCTTCAGATATTTTAAAAATCATGAATGGATGTTGGTTTTTGTGAAAGGCATTTTTTGAATCTATTGAAATGATCATGTGAGTTTTTTCCTTGCCCCTGTTTATATAGAATATTATATTTATTGATTTACATATTTTATTTTTGTCTTGAGACAGGGTCTCACTGTATAATATAGGCTGGCCTTGAAGTCACTTATGTAGCACTATGTAGTACAGGCTGACCTTGAACTCACAGTGATATTACCTCAGTTTCCTGAATGCTGGGATTACTCGCATATGCCACCACACTGGAGTTGATTCTAGTATCTTAAAAGTACATTAATAGGTAATTTATTTAAGTTCACTCTGGTTTTCTAATGTGAGCAATTCTAGCAGTAAACTTCCTTCTTTGACTGCTTTCATTGTGTTCCATAGATTCTGGTATGTTGTATCTGCATTATTGTTTAATTCTAGGAATTTTACTTTCTTCCTTATGTTGGCCTTCTTGGCATCATCTAATGTCTAGATAAATTTTTTTTTGCCGTCTTATCATTTTTATGGTTTGTCTGAGTAAATCATGTATTTCTATTGTGTCCCTGATTTCTGAAACCCTGTAAATTCAGTGGAATTCTTTATCTCTGGGCATTATGTTTAGCACCTTTTTGTGGGGTCTATAGCTTTGATAAATATGTTATTCATGTTTTGAAACATTTTTGACAGCTCTCCATTTTTTTATTTGACTCTCATAACCACATGGGTCAATTTGTTGGACAGTTCCACTGTCTTTTGAGTTATGTCCTTTTTGATCTCGCTGAATTTCTTTTGCTTCCTGTTTAATTATTTTGTACAGCTCAGTTCTCTGGTGTTTACTTTCTTTCTGTTGTGCCCTTTGGGTCTGCTTTGGGAGAGTTTGGAGACTTTGGAGGTGTTTTGTTACCTTATTTTTTTTTCATGTTTCTTTTTTTTGGCTGAGAGTTGAGGTCAAATAGAGTGAAGAGAATGTGTTCTTGATATGAATATTTGTTTAGTTAGGTTCTGTTTTCCAGTGATATGTTCATGGTTTTATTTGTCAAGAGATTTTTTTACTACTTTGATCTATTCAATTTAATTTTGTTGGACCCTTTCACTGTGTTGTAAGGTGCGAATTTCTACTGGTTATGACAGTGTCAACACATCCAATCATACATTAGTCATAAACATAAAATTTGGTTTGATAGTTTCATTCTTTTGTTAATACCCCTTATAGACTATATTATCACTACTATTTGTAGTTCATCTAGAATGTGAAGGGTAGGGGGAATGAGAAGGGAAGGGAAAAATAAGGGGGAATGTCAGTGGCAAAAGAGGAAAGTAACAAAAATGTCGATAGGCAGAGAATAGACAAGAAGCTGGACACTATTGGAATTCTTTTATATCTAGAGTAAAGAGCTAGTAGTGAGGGGGTTTGAGAGGGTATTTGTGTGGGCAGATGAGGTATGCCAATGAGTGAAGTGTGTTTAGAGATTAAGAGAGGCTGTGAGATTTTCAGAACCTGTTAATACATATGTAGGTAGTTTTGTTTGGATCATCTAAGCCCAATTTTGTTAAGGATTACCCTAACATACCCTTGCATGGTACTGTATAATTTATAACACTAGTTAATTCTTTTTCTCTAGTGCACTTATTTAGGCCTGTGTTATATTTATGTCATTAGATAGGTGGACAGAAGTAGAGGGAAGGCAAGGAGGTGAAACAATGAAGAAGAGAAGGGGTGGAGGGGAAGAATAGGTAGGGAAGAGTTAAAAAAAATTGAAAAGAAAAGAGGGAGCAAGTCAAAAGAGGAAAACTTTGAAGAACAAAGTATAATAACCAAACATAACAATAAAAAAGCAAGAACCAGAAGAAAAGAAAAAAAATACAAAATGAAACATAAAGAAAAAAACTCAAGATGACTCAAGTCAAAGAAACAATGAAATAATAACAACGCTAACCAAAATAAAAAGTAAAAACTTTCACTTGGTTGTTATAGAATTATCCCAGAGCATTCACACAGCTTCCTACATTGAAGCCATAGTGTGATTGTGAGCAGCCAAGCAGTTTCTCCCCGTGGCCCAGACAATTTCCTGCCCAAAGTTGTGAGGGCTGGTGCTCCCTCTGAACATGTGTTCCTTGTTGCGAGCTGTGCTCTATACATTACTTGCTGCAGGCCTCTATGGATATGATTGCCTTACTTGATTTTTTTAAGGGGGTAAATATCACAGGTATGTCTGTGTCTTCTCTCCACAGCCTGTCCTTGCCTAATACAGTATATGGCCAAAAGTCCACTGGCCCAGGCACTGTTCACAGTCTCTCTGCAGAAATTTAGTCCAAACCACAGGATTGACTGGGGATAACTTTTGCCAGCGTGGGGTGGTGGGCAGGAACTCACTCCATCTCAGACCCTTCTGTTTGGATAGACACTGGGAGAGCACCCACTCTGTTCTGGATCTGCTGAATTGCTCTCTGATCTTGGTGCCAGCCTCTGTCTCTCCTCTCACAAATACCTGTTTCTTTCACTACTTTATGTTATTTTCACCATATTGGGGCTCCCTTTCTTGTGCAATCCCCAAATAAAAGGTACTGAACAAACACCCCAACACACACACACACACACACACACACACACACACACACACACACACACTCTGTGGGAGCCTGTTGGCAATCTTGTGTCACTTGCTGAACATTCCACAAACAGTACTCTC
>RJWT010006616.1:0-28863 GCA_004365215.1 Cuniculus paca | reverse complement strand
AAAAAAAAAAGATACAGTTATTGCATGTAATAATCGGCTTGGTTTTTAAGTTCCATGTTGGTATTTTTTTCTGATTTTTTTTTTTAATGAATTATAGTTGGTCTTTTGATGCACAGTGGTAGGAAATTTAGAGGCAGGTGAAGGAGACTGATGACATCAGCAGAACAGGTTAATTATTTTTTTTTTAATTAAAAAAATTTTTTTTTTTCGCGGCACCAGGGATTGAACTTGTGACCTTGTGCTTGCCAGGCAGGCACTTATGCCACTGAGTTAAATCCCCTGCACAGGTTAATTCTTTTGATTAACAATTTTTTCCATAGTAGGCCTATTTGGTGAATATCATATGGGACCTAAAATTTTTCGTTTTATATGTAATTCTTAGAGCCTTATTCGCAAAACACTTATTTACACTTCTTTGTTATACAGCTCCTGTTTTGATCCTCAAAATTCCTATTATCTTGTGGAAACAATTAGCTATTGCCCATTGGTAGGCATAAAGTATTAACAATTACTTCTTCAGGCAAAGTAGATAAACACTAGATCTTTCATTTGTGAAGATTTCTATTCATTCCTCCCGTGAGTTGTACAGTAATTACTCAGCAGTCTATTTCTGAATCTTAATGGCATTAGATAAGAACCATGTATTAACCAGGCTCATAATTTATTCCCCCTCTGATGTGCAACTCCTTCTTAGGCCATTTGTGTTGTTTGAGGGAGAGATGGTGGTATGGAGGAATAGGCTTCTGATAGTTTGAGTAACCTGTTCATATAATTACCTGTGCTTCTGGGCTTTCATTGACTATACTATTTATACCATTTGTATTTAATACAGGAATCTTCTTGGTGCATCTCCTTTTTACACTAAAAAGTAGTGGCATGGTTCTTGAAAAATTTGTGTATTTTTCTTTGTTTTTTTTATTTACCCAAGTGAGTAGTTGTAGTTTTTAGGTAAATATCAGGAAGAAAATTCTGGGTATTGTTTACATTGCCTGTAGGGAGTGAAGAGCACTTGTCTTCTCTTTGTATAAGAAGCTATAGATCTGTAAACTAAAGCCTAGGAATTGGGTGAAGCCCTGTGATTTTAAAGTAATGAAGGCTTAAAAAGGTTGTTTGTGTTCTAAAGCTTTTGGTTTATTCTAATGTAAATCTTTAGTGTATTACATACTGATTTTATTCTTAAAAGATTCTAGAGTCAAGTAAGCATAACTTGGAATTACTATGGATCAGACAGTGCTGATTATGACACCACATAAATTACCTATGAAGAGATAAATGCTATAGTCAGTACCCAGGTTTCTGTAAAACTTAATGTCTTTTTCTACATTTCTAGTGTTCTATTTAAGTTTGTAAAGTTGGGTTTTGAGTCCTAGAAAGAGCTTGTGTTTTGTTATTTGATCGTTTTCTGAGCTAACATTTATACTTTGGTAAGATTTTACATTCTTGTCTTACATGCTCCTTTTTAATCTTTTTTTTCTTTTTCTTCTAAGTTTTTATGTGTTCCATTAAATTTTTCTTCTGTTTATTTGGGTTCACCTTCCTCATCATAGTTTTAAATTTTTCAAGTCTGTGTTTCTTAGTAATCTTAGTTGTATTAGCTTCATAATGATTTGGTCATATAAAAATAGCATTATCCTTTTACATTTTTGAGACTAGAAATCAGAGTTTTGGGAAAAAAGTTCTTTGCTGTTTCTTTTAATACATTTATTCCAGGGGGCAGCACTTCCTGGTTTATTTGAAGTTGTTTCCCTCACTTTTTTTTATAGGTTCAATTTTTTTTTTGTTATTCTGATAGAATTGATTCTTGTCTACTGTTAACTTAGTCAAGAAAGTGTTGAACTGTGTTCTGTCACAGTAGATGTTGGTTCTATTTGAAGTTAGGTAATGTCTTACTGTGCTTGAATATTTCCTTTATTTTTAAAATCCCTCAAATTTGAAGATTAGCTAAGTTAGAAAACTTTGCTTCTATGCTAAAGATCCTGTCTCCCTTTTTCCTTTTTATACCTAGGCTTGCAAGTGATAGCTAGCCATGCCAGTCAACTTGCTTCATTGTGACTCTGTGGTTACCTTCCCTTATTGGCGTCAACCTATTTATTTCAATAGTAAACAATCCTGGGGTTGCATACTGGTGCTGACAGGGTTCAACTATTGTTAATTGACACAGGTTAGAGAGTGTATCTCCTCATTTGTTTACCATCTGTCCTTGCCTCTTGTATTTACTGCTTTGAATTACTGGTTATTGGAAGGAGTCTGTATGAGAGAAGGTGATTTTCCCACAAGGGGAAGATGAACTCTCTAGCAAACCTTACCTGGCTAGCTTCCATTACACCATGTCTAATATCTAGTAGAACTTTGTTAAAGTTTCTGGAAAATGAAAATTTTTCTTCTCTGTTTTCCAGTGATGATACATAGTCTTCCTATTTTTTTGTTTTATTTACTTGTTATTTCAGTGAAGTTTTTAAAAAGTATATAATGCAATGAGCAGTTGCATTTTTATCTCACCAACATTTTTTCCAGTGTATATACTTTTTTCAACATGTTTAATTTGATAAAAATACATTCATAGTTACTTTTAAGGTTGTTTGCATGCCAAATTTATAAAAGAATTTTTAATTTTGACATTTATCTGTGCAGATGCTAATTAGTACCTATTTGCTTTTTAGATAATGGATTCTACATCTTTGTTACCAGCATTTTTAGATGTAGATTTGACAGTATCACATATTGAATGTTGTTCCAAGGATGTTCTTGTGAAATTTCAAGGCAGAAATAATGGTGAATGTGAGTTTGACTACCACATATTGCAGAGAGAAATACAGCATATTCCAAAAATAAAAGATAATGTAGACATCTTTGAGTTTTGTTTGGTGGAAGAAAGAGTAACTGGAGAATGGCAGAGAGGAAGAGTCCTGGAAAAGAAAAACGAGCTCTATACAGTGCTCCTTATAGATCAAGGAGAAGAATTAACAGTTGATAGTACACAGGTTGCTTCAGCCTGTAATAACGTATTTGATCTACCACCACGGGTAGTGTTTGGTGTTTTTGCCAACATTCTTCCAGTTGGAGAAAAATGGTCTTGTAAGGCTTTGAATTATTTCAAGTCTTTAGTAGGAATACAACTGAAAGGTCATGTGCAGGCTATTTTGCCTCTGCAAATGATTCTTCTCGAAGTGCCACAAGTTATATCCTGGACTCTTGAATTACAGTTAGGAAGATTTATTGATGGAGATTCATTTCGTCTTATTGTGGAAATGTTAAAAGAATTCCCTCAACAAATACCTGATTTATTACAACATGAAAGAACTAAATTGTCATTAAGTGATCATGACAATTTACTTGACATTCAACATATTTTGGGTAATTTGCAACCATCTTTATCAGAAGGAAGTTTTGAAAGTGTCAGGATATCATCAGCATTAAGCCCAAGTAAATTTTATTGTCAGTTGGTTAAATGGATTCCAGAGCTGGAAAACCTGACAGTATGTATGACTTTACATTATGATGTTATTGATCAGGAAACTAGTCCCAACTATGATAATTTTGGACTGCTTTGTGTTGCCAAAAGCAGAAATGGACAGTGGCATAGAGGAATTCCTCAGCAGCTCTTGCCCAATAATCAAGTAAAAATTTGGTTCATGGATTATGGCAGTAGTGAGGCTATCCCCTCAATTCATGTAAAGAAACTGAAACAGGATTTTAGTTTAGTACCGTTATTTTCATTTCCATGTTCCCTGACGTATTTGCACAGTTCGGATAGAGATGTAAGAAAACTTCAATTGAGTGTATTTAAACAGGCCTTGTTAGGACAAATAGTATATGCACACATTGATAGGTTCAATAAGGATGAACATTTGTATTATGTGACATTACAGACTCAAGAATCTACAGTTAATTCTGAGTGTCTGCTAAAGACTAAAGGTGCACAGATATTTTGTCCTGTGTTTGGTTCAAAAATTTCCAACATCATGAGTGAGCCAGGTGCTTATAATATAAACAGCTTCGCAGTTGAGAGGTTTGTTGGAAATATTGAACAATCAGTAGACTGTCTAAATAAAAATGATATTTTAAAAGTAGGTTGTTCTGTTAAAACTGTAGAAATGGAGGTGAAGACTGCCTATATAGCTTTTGTATCATATGTATTAAACCCATCAAATTTCTGGGTACGTACTAATAACCATCAGAATGAATTTCAAGATATAATGAAAAATATAAACAAACATTATGATTCATGTGAAAATGATGAACTGATTCTAAGAAATCCTAAACCTGGAATGTTTTGTTGTGCTAGATACAGCAAGGACAGATGTTTTTACAGAGCACTCATCACGGAAATTCATGATCATAAGGCTAATGTTTATTTTTTAGATTATGGAAATACCGATTCCATACCTTTCTTTGATGTGAAAATTTTGCTTCCAGAATTTTGTGAATTGCCTGCTTTAGCCATGTGCTGTTCCCTTGCACATACAATTCCTGTTGAAGATTTATGGGTAAAGGCAGCAGTTGATTATTTTAAAAAAATCGTTTTGCACAAAGAAATTTTGCTTCAAGTTATAAGAAAAAAAGAAGACAAGTATACTGTAAATATTCAGAATATTGAAGCCTCAGAAAATACTGATGTTGTGTCTCTTATGTCAGAAGCTGGATATGCAGAATATTGGGAAATAGAACCAGAACATTTTCCAGAATCTGTAACTGAATATTCAGTGTTAAAGTCTAAAAGGAAGGTCAGTATTAAGAATGTCACATCTGCCCTTCTTGAAAGACCTAAGCCTAAAAAACACCTTCCAAATAAGTCGGAAGAAAATAATTTATCTTTGTGCGAGTCCCAAGCTGTTAATTTCTTAGATTTAAAAAATCCTTTCATTTTGTCTTTGGAATGTGATTCATTAAGGCCTTATAAAGAACATATATTTAAACCAGGAACTGTTCTTGAAGTTATATGTTCTCATTACTATGGCCCAAGTGACTTTTCGTGCCAACTCCAATGTAAATTAGAAGACCTAAAATTGCTGATGGAACAAATTCAGAGTTACTATAGTATTCATTCTGATCCTTACCAGATTGGGCAGATTGCTTGTATTGCTAAATATTCCAAAGATGGGAAGTGGTATAGAGCTGCTGTTTTGACTCAAGTATCAAACAAAGAAGCTGACGTAATATTTGTGGACTATGGTTACCAAGAACGAGTTTTAATTAAAGACCTTTGTGCTATTAACCCACATTTTCTTTTTTTAGAAGGCCAAGCCTTCAGGTGTTGTCTTAGCCATTTACTTGAACCTGTTAGTTACAAGTTATTCTGTTGGACAAACAAAGCATCCAGAGACTTTGGACGTTTTATTTCTTCATCTAGAGGATTACTGACTTGTATAATATATGCCCTAGTTCTCATACAGCCAAATTGTTTATATAATTTAGTGGACTTGCAATCTTCATTTACTAGTGCAAAAGAATTTCTTACTAGTCATGGGTCTGTACAATATAGCACATCTTATCCATTGTCATCTTCTATTAGTCTGTACAGTTACTATTATTCTTCCTTTAATATAAAAATTGGAAGCGAAGAAGTAGTATATATATCTCACATATGTAGTCCCCAAAAGTTTTATTGTCAGCTTAGTAGAAATAATAAAGATTTAGAGATGCTGAAAACAAAAATCATAGAGATGATTAGCCTAAAAAATTGCCCAAAGTATGATTCTAGTAAAATGAGATTGTGCATATCTAAATATGCAAAGGATGGTCTTTCCTACAGAGTGTTAGCAAAACCAACAGGTTCATCATCTGAATTTCTGGTGTATTTTGTGGACTTTGGAAATAAACAATTAGTAAAAGAAAGTATGTTGATGGCTATTTCAGATCAGTTTCCAGAGTTGCTGTTCACTCCTGTGCAAGCTGTTAAGTGTTTTTTGTCAGATCTTAGAGATGTAGAGACTCCAGAAGAAATCAATAACTGGTTTAAAAACAACTTTTTGGGAAAGTCATTAAAGGCAGTGATACTGTCCAGGGAGTCAGATGGCCAGCTTGGTATAGAGTTATATGATGGGTGTCAACATGTAAATCAGAAAATTAAAATATTGCTTAATAATTATGGAAAAAAACATTTTGACCAAGGACAATATGTGGAAAAGAATCATAAATTAAATAAAAATAAGAGACATGCTGCTTCTCAGAAAGGCAAAATAGAATACAACTATCACCATAATATGATAAATAATGCTAGTCTAGTAACATGTTCTGAAAACAAAATAGACCAGTTAATGCATCGCAGAAGTACATATGCCAAGCTTTTGAAACCACCAGTTTGTTACACAATTGAACCAGTGTCCAAAAACAAAGCGAAGTTGTTGAATGATGGACTGAAAAATAAAGGTATAAAAATTATCCATGGATCTGTACATGTTCTTAATGAAAATGATATGGGGCAAAAATCATTAAAGGTTGTATCACAGTCATTTATCCAAGAGTTAAATCAAGCAATCTCAAAAAATCCACATAACATAATTAGACCCCAGATAAAAGATCTTCCTGAACCCAAAATCTACTTGAATGCCCAGTTAAAAGGGTATGTATCCAATATCAATAATCCAGCAAGTTTTCATATTCAGCTTGCTGAGAATGAAAAGATTATCATCAAACTTGCAGATGCTCTAAATGGAAGAGCAAATAGAGTGAAAGAGCAAAGCTCAGTTAAACTTTTGGTGAGAGATCTTGTAGTTGCAGAGAACTCTGGTGATAGTGCCATTTACAGAGCAGTTATTAAGAAAATTTTGCCAGAAAATACTTTTGAAGTAGAATTTATTGATTATGGTAATACTGCAATAGTGAACAGATCTAAAATTTATGAACTGAAGAAAAAATTCTTAACTGTTCCTCAACTGGGAATCCATTCTTTTCTCAGTGGAGTAAAATGGAATGAGTCTGCTCAAATATGGGACAGCAAAACTGTGGATTATTTTGCCTCAATAGTAAGCAAAAGAATAGTGTCTTGTGAATTTTTGAAAAAGCATGACCAGAAATGGGAAGTTAGTATAATTTGTGATGAAAAATGTGTCATCAGTGAACTGCTTAAATGGACAGCATATTGGAAACCGCAGAAGACAGTATTGCGAATACCTTGGGTTGTTTCTCAAAATGTGAACCCCGATGAAGATAAAGAAATGATAAAAGGAAGATCAAATGAATATGAAGAGTCTCCAATTCTTCAGTCTTCCTACCAACAGCTGGTTAAAATTCCCTTTGAACAGTTAAAACCTGGACAACTTGAAAAAGCTGAAATACTTTGTGTGTCAAACAGTGGAAGATTTTATGTAAAGTTACTAAAAAATAAAAAAGTCTTATCAGATTTGACTGTATTAAGTACTAAAGAAGAAAGCTCCTCATCAGTGGAAAATATTGAAGAAGACTTAGAGTGTTTGGCAAAATCTAAAAAAACTTTGAAATGGTATCGATCAAGAGTAGAAAAAAAGAGTGTTGGTGAAAATGTGCTTGTTTTTTTAGTAGATCATGGTAGGTATGAAACAGTGCCTCTAAATAATACCAAGGTGGTTTGTAATGAAATCAGAAATATTCCAAGACAAGCTGTGCCTTGTAAATGGATTTGGTTTGAAAATTCTAAGAGCATGCCTTTTGAATCCATTGTATATTTATTTGCTCATTTTGGAGTAAGTATCCTTTTCCTAAAATATTTAGACACTGCTTGGGAAGTAGATATTTTGATAGATGGTGTACTACTTTTAGAATATTTCAGCCCAAATACAATTCATGTTGAAGAAAACAAAGTTCAGTCTTCAGGAATTATTTTCAGCATGGAATCTCCGGCTCTTATGTCATCATGTGGAATAAGATCATTTACTTGGACACAACTTCAAAGTGGTGGGCAGTATTGTGGTTTTGTCACTGCTCTTTCTGACCCATCAGACTTCTGTGTTCAGTTAGAAGATTTTTTTGACACAATGAAGTATCTCTTTGTGTTGCTTTGTGATCTACCAGAAACCTTAAGAACATTACCTCAAGAACTCATTATTCCTGGTTCTAGTTGTTTGTTCAAATGTGAAATGGAAGATCAGTGGAATAGAGTAGAAATTTCTGAAGTTTCTGATAGGTTTTTGCTACTTATGTTGGTTGACCATGGCTTTTCTTTTCATATACCTTATTCAGCTAGAAAAAATCTTAAAGTTGTTCCTGAGGAACTTTTGAATTTGCCAAGGTTAAGTTATCCATGTATCTTACATGGCATTTTACCTGTTACAGGGAAACATTGGAATGAAAAAGTCAAAAGCATTTTTAATGATTTTCTAAGCAAACCAGGCTTAGTTTTTCAATTTAGAGATTGTGATTTTAAAACAAAACTGAAAGTAGACGTCATTCATGAGAAAAAGAGTTTGGCAGATATACTAGTTGCATCTGGACTTGCAGTGTATTCTAAGGATTCAGCTGATCTTGATGCAATTACTGCTACTGCTAAAATCCAATGTGAGTTACGGAGTAAGGCTGTTTGCCCATTGTTAAATCAGAATTGTGACAAAATAGAAAATATGAATTGTACATGCACTGAGAAACAAAGGCTAAAAATCTGGAAACCTTTGAAGAAGAAAGTCCATAAACTCCTCTTTAAGAGAAGCCATGTTAGTAACAAATTATATTCTAGAAATTTGAAGCTGAAAAATAAAATTTGTGGTAGAAAATATAATACTCAAAGTACCTTTACATTTGATACACGTGGAGCGGCTTCATTTTGGGAGCTGCCTGATTACTTGAAAAATAACACCACTTGCTGTGAAAACATTTTTGAAAAACTACCAACTGAAGGAATACAGAAAAACAACACAGAAGTAAAAGCATTGTATGTTAATGAAGAAACTATATCAGAAAACTTAAAAGGTAAGCAATCATCTTTCAGTTTTCCCTGCGGATTCTATTTTTTGGTATTTTATGTGCTAAAATTATCCAAATTGAATGTACTATATTGCAAGAAAACAAAAACTTAAGACCCATGGTATTTATAACATGCTCATGTTTGTTTTTCAGTGGAGGGAGATGAACCCTTAAATCATTTTTGCTTTAGCTCCACAACAAAGGATACATGGGATACTCAGTAATTACATTGTTTTAGATGTTCAGATGTTCCAGAGTAAAACTGGTAAGCACGGGTCAATAACTTCTAATATTAAACCATGTTCAAGGAATCTAGATTTTTCAGATTATTTTCCCAGGAGACAGTGTATATTTTCATTAACATGCATTATTTGTACATATTTTAATGGGGTTCAGTATATTTCCACACATATAGCAAACATAGCTCAAATTCAAACTCCCTTTATTCACCTTTTCCCCCATCACCCTCACACCTTCTTAGCCTCTAATAGTCATTATTCTATATCAACTTTAACTACTTTTAGCTTGAAGTTGTGGATACTTATGATAATGCAAGAACACAGCACTCTGAGAGGCTAAGACATAGTACAAATTTGAGCCCCATGTGGGTAAGTTAGTGACTTTGTGAGACCCTGTCTCAAAATTTAAAAAAGAAATGCTGAGAATGTGGCTCAGTGCAAAGGCTCTAGGCTCATTCCCTAGTACCAGGAAAAAAAAAATTGGTCTCGAATTTTAAAATTATTCAAGACTGGAAACTTTGTATATGTTTAATATTAACAAGTCTCTAGTTTGTAGCTATTTTAGAATGGAATTTTGCATTTATTCTCTGTAATCAAAATTAGAATACTATGTGTTATTCCCTCTGCTAAGTTTCAAAGATGATTTTCTGCAATTATGAAGTGTTTCCATTGGGAAACTAATTCACATTATACAACTTTTGTGGCTGTTGGATCGCTAGGATGCTTTTACTGTTGGTTACCATAGAATATGGCAAAATTAATGGTTTGGATTAATGGAAATGAATTGGATTATGTAATAACTCTTACATAAGATTGTGTAATAACTTTTTACCCCTTTGGGCCAAGGTTACAATTTAATTCGTAAGGACCTCATGGGCCTTTGATTTTTGGAGTACTTTTTAATTTCACTTCTGTGTCTTGGTATTTTTCATTTAGAAATGACAGAATTGACAGACTAGAAAATTTATTGGCACTATTTAAGTTGTTAAATACTGTTGAAAATGATGTTTTTATAATACTTAATTTCAGCTAATTTCTGATTGAATTTTCCTAGATAGAATTCCAGTAGAGAAAGTAAATGAAACTATTTCTTTTAAAATGAATTACTTTTAATTTAAAATTAACTGTTCTTTTCTTTTTTTGAAGGGACTTTAATTTTTTAAGTTATGTTGTTTTATTGCATTTTAAAATTACAAGGAAGATGTATAATCTTCAGCATAATGTATGGCTTAATTCAGCATACTTTAAAAGTAGCTTTTTTAGGATTTATAGTTTCTTAGGATAGTTGGTATTATAATAATGGATTTTCTCACTTTAAAATACATTAATTTGTTAGTAGAATATGTTATTTTGTAAGTGTTGGGAACAGATTTTTGCTTAAAAATTGGGAGAGTAGAATAAAGTTAATAGGTAAAATATTTTGAAGTTTAGAATTACTAAGTTTTACTATGGAAATTTTCTTATTTTTCTGTATATAAAGATATATTTTTAAACTCATGTAAAAATGTCTTAGCAATTTAATAAAAATATGATTCATTAGAGAAATAGTTAAGACTTGATATTTTGAAAGAATATTCACATGTGCATTTTTCATGGCTCTATTGATATAAATTAAAAAGATATCTCAAAACTGTTAAAACTAAATATGTAGCAGTTTCCTAGTATAATTATTTTCATCTGTATGAGATGCTAAATTAAATTTTATTGTTTAATTTTTCTGATTGATTTTTGCTTGTTCATGTGTGTGTCTTGGTATCAGTAATTTTTTTCTGATACTTAAAAAGCATATTGAATTCTAATATTTTATTAGCCAGCTTTCCTGTGGATGGGACAAAATACTCAAGAAACAAAACTTAAATGATGAATGGTTTATTTTGGCTCACAGTTTCACTGGATTCATTGCATAGCTGGTTGGCTTCAAGGCAGAAACAACATAACATGGCAGAGTGGAATGGCACAGGAGGAGAACCCTACACCACGTGGTGGCAAGGAAATAGAGACAAATGGGGATCTGGGGATGAGACTACACCCTTTCAAGTCACACTTCTAGTGACTCACACTTTCTAACCAGGCCCCACCTCCAAGTGTGAAAGTTTTGGGGACATTGTAGCTCTAACCCATAACATTCTACCCCTTGTTCTCTAAAAGGCTCATCATTATGCAGAATACATTTAGTCTATCTGTAAGAGTTGCCAGTGTTTTATGCCAGCATTGCTAAAATGTCTAAGTCAAAAGTGTCCTCTGAGACTTAAAGTGAGCTCATACTTGTGAACCCCTATAAAAATCAGAACATTAAATACCTCTAACATACAATGGCATCGGGTAAACATTCCCGTTCCCAATGTGAGGGATAGGGGCATAGAAAGAAATCAGACTAAAACAAGACCTAAACCCATCAGGACAAGCATTAAATTATATAGTTCAGTGTCCAGCACACAGGGTGGATTGTGGGATGTGTATTCCAAAGGGCTTGCGCAGTCCTCACCTTGTGACCCTCCTGATTGCAATCTACAATGGTCTGTCTCTTGGACTGGTTCCACTCACTGCCTGCAGCTTTCTTCAGCAGATGTTCCCACTTCCTGTGGTCTCCGCTGCAGCTTTGTCTTTACTCTGATGGCTTCACGCACTGCTCTGTCACTGACTTCTGGCAGGAACTGTGTCTGCGTCACATGTTTTTGCCTGGGCTCCTATGTTACCTTCTGTAATCTGGCTGGAAGCTTCTGTGACCATTTAACTTGCATTTTGTGTGCGTAAACACCAAGTACCATATGAGGGATGCCAAGATCAGCTGCGAGCCTGAGCAGTATCTTGGGCTCCTTGAACTATGGTTGTTGGAGTCTCTGAGTACTGAACTTACCGATACACTTCCCTAAATGAATAAGTATCCCAGCGAGCCTCTTTGGAAATTTAAGTTTATAGTTTCGTGTCCTTGAGCCTATAGGGAGTTGGGGCCTTGCTGATTTCTGAGTTGCCCCCAAGGCATCTTTCATCTTGTCCCTTTACAAAGTACTTGGCTTCTTTTTTAATACTAATCTTTTAAGCATCCATTCTCTTCTTAACCTCAACTTTATAGGAAGCTTCTATCTGATGAAACTGGAAACTTTGCAAATCATTCAGCTGTTTTCTTCTGATTCTCACTGTAGGTCTGGCTAAAAGCAATGAGATACACCTGTGCTACAACTGAAACATTGCAGTGCCCTGAGAGTTCCACTAGCAGATTAATTAGTTACAGGTTTACACAATCTCTGTGTATAGCCTTCTAAGGCTTTCTGGAATCTCCAAACTTTTCCAAATTCCTCCTGAAAATCAGTTCTAAAGACAGTTGAACTACATGGTCAAGTACAGTTACAACAGGCTACCAACTTTTCTTTATTAGTCAACTTTCCTGTTACTGGGACAAATACCCAGCACCCACAATATAATGGAGGAGAGTTTACTTTTGCTCACAGTTCCAGTGAATTTGGTCTACAGTTCACTGGCTCCAAGGCAGAAACAACATGCATGACTGAGGAAAGCTTTTCACCACATGTTGGTTAGGAAGCTGAAAGAAACGGGGATCTGGGAACAGGAATGCACCTTTCCATTTAACCCCCCAAGTGACTCACTCCTTTTGGCTAGGCCCCCCTCCAGATTTGAGTTTTGAAGAGCCACTTTCGATATAAACAACAACATACAGCGTTTTTAAAAAATGAGTTTTGAGATATTGTTACTTTAGTGTATATTCAAGGGAAATTGTTTTTCATTCATGGATGTTTTGAGTTAGTTTTTCAATAATCAAGTATTTTACATATGCTTCCTTAATGTCTGAAATTTTAAGAATCTTTTAAAAAGGTATTATGACATTTAAATAATCAGCATGAACTGTGATGACATACTGAATACATACTGAGTCCACTTTTATCTCTCTTCCCCTTCCCTACTCTTCTCCATCTTTCTATCTCTGTCTCAGAGATTGAACTCAGGGCCTTTACACTGAGTTACATCCTCAACCATTTTCTAAAACTTTGAGACAGCTTCTTGCTAAAATGCTTAGTTTGGGCTCAAACTTTAAATCCTCCAATCTCAGTCTGTCCAAGGGCTTGGATTCCAGGCATGCTCCACCATGCCTGGCTAAAGTTTCTCTTAACCAAATACTTTTCTTACTCAAATAGTTATTGTGCATTTGCTCTTACGTGTGAAAGTGTTTCTGAGCTGGGCAAAGTGGTGCATTCCTGTAACTCCAGCCCTGAGGGAAAGGTGAGGTAGGAGGATTGTAAATTTTGAGATCTTGTCTTTAAAAGAGTTTGGGATGTAGCTCAATGCAGAGATCTTGGGTTCAATTCTTAGTACTCAGAAATAAATAACTAATGATGTATCTCAAGGTCCTGCAAAGAGAAGAACAATGTAAATACAAAACTAATAGAAATTATAAAGATCAGAGCAGAAATTAAGGAAATTGAGATAAAAATATAAAGGTTCAGTGAATCAGTGAGTTGGCTCTCTGAAAGAATGGGAAGAGGATCCCAGGATGGGGGAGGAGGGGAGGAAAAGAAGTAAAAATGATCAAGTTGTGATATTTATGTGTCTCAGTTTTGTACAACGAATGTATTGCAAATTTCTATCATACTCCCAAATACAGTTATTTAAAAATTTTTCCTTCTTTCACATTTAAAGGATTGCTTGAGTTTTAAAATCTATAGCTATCTTTAATTCTCTTATTCATTCCATAGTTTGGGTATTAATCTCAGCCTTGTTCAAACATCTTCAGTATTAGTTTTTTCCTTTATATGACTTTTAGAATAATTTTCTTGCTATGTTTTTCATAATATAACCTTAGAACAGTGGTGGCAAACCTATAGCTTGCATGTTATAGTGTTTTTCTTTTAAGACAGAAGATGTTAATGTATGAGTTATTTTTTAAACTAAAACCTCAGTATTCAGGTTCAATTGTAGTGTTGGTACTTTTGTGATAAATAAGTGGGTTTGGGGTTACATTTGGGCACTTGTCTCTAAAAGGTTTGCCATCCTACCTTAGCATGTATATCTGAGATCCACATACTTCCTTTTGGCTTAATTCAGTAATTTCTCAGTGTGAACTCTTAAGTAATGGTTTTAATTTCTTTTCTTAGTTTTTTCATAATTTATTAATGGTAAAGTGATCTAGTGTTGACCAGAGCTATTTTTATCATACTACTTTTTCCACAGCATAGTATTCTTTATTTCTATCTTTATGGCCTTGATCATCCTGATATATCTGCATACCTTGTCCTTTCTACTTTTATAATCTTGTCACACAGGCTCCTATAGTTCCTTTAGTTATCATTTTACGAATTATTGTATTAGTATTAGAGATAAAAATGATTGTCAAATTCCAGTTCTTAAGGTATTTCCATTATGGTTATAGAAACTAATTATTATAAAGAGTGGTATATGGTATAGGTATACATAATAGGCATGTAGGAGAGGACAGTGTGCCTAACTTTCTGAGGTTGAGGAACCAGTTAAAAATATTTACAAAAATGTGAGCTGTTACTGACTTGAAAACAACATTTAAATATGAGATAGTTTCTAGGGAACCTGGGCAGATGTGTAAGAAAGAAGTTATAGTAAGTATAGTACAATCAAGCATAGTTGGCACAAACACACTGCTTTTGTTTAAAATACCATTACTTTTAAGTTAAATATATTTGTAGGGTTTTTTTGAATTTTAGCCTTTTGTAGTTCAGGAATTCAGATTTATGGTAGAAAGTTCTTTGTACTAGGAACCACCATTCTGTATGCCAGACTATGACTTCTTGAGTCAGGTAGTCATTTTATGATGAGTGTCTGAAGTTTCGTGGTAACTTGGTAGTCCACAGTCACCTCTTTGGGGCACTTTTTCCCCAACGTGTAGATAAATCCTGATAAGTAAATATCTTTAAGCCTCTTTGAAGAAGGCCAGGAGGAAGTTTCTCTAGAAACTTTAGGTAGTGTTACAGTACCTCTTTTTAAAAGATTCAGTGCCACTTTCATTCAGAAAGTTGTGAGTTTCTGAAGTAATTCAGTTCTGGGGACTGGATGAGGGCCAGTGTCTCTTGTAATGATTAAGTACAGTCTCTGTGTGACAGAATTTTTGTCTTATGTAGATCAAACTTTAGTAGACTGTCCTCTGTTTCAGCTCTAGCAGTACTGTAATTGATTAATCACAAGTACAAATTTCTGTGGGTTAAACCATTTTAATTGTTGTTCTCATCTTACATTCTATTACAGTAATCATTTATAATTTGTCACTGGTGGTTAAGTGCCTCTTTTTGGCTTCTGCCACTTTGGAATTTCATCATTTTTAATGATCCCAGTGAGCCCATGTCAGGGACATCATTTTTTCACTATTACTCCTGGCATGTAGATAATAGTCACCACAGAGCGTTTATTGATACATTTCTCAAATCAGTGATGAGAAGAATCTATTCTGGGGCCTGCCGGTCCTTAGAGAAAGGCAGGTCACATGTAATAAACATACTTGTATTCCTGTGTCTTGGTTACTTTTCTTCGTTGCTGAGACAAATACCTAATACCCAAAATTAGGGAAGAAAAGGTTTATTTAGCTTACAGTTTTTAGAGATTTCTGTCCATAATCAGCTGGCTCCAAAGCAGAGTGTCATGGCACTGGGGCAACACTTCAAGGTAGCAGCCAGAGCAAAAGAGAGGGAAAAGGGCAAGCCTCTTCTCCTCCCTTATATTGTGCACAGCCACCCTCCTCCCCTTCACCGTAGGTGTAACACTCACAAAATATCCTTGCCTTCCTTTGCACAGGATGAGGATATTTACAAAGTAAGAACCCTGACTCCATGCTGAGTCTCTCAGTTAAACTTCTAAACTTCTCAAGTTGACACAATGTATTAACCATAAGATCCTGTTTCCCCATGGCTTTGCATTTCTTCTCTTTAAGGGCTTTTAAAACTTTAGCACTTAGCAGATCTCTTGGAGGTTCTGTTAAAACAGATTTTTGGGTCACATTGCCAGTTTCTGATTTAGTAACTCTGGAGTAGGCCCAAGAATTTTAATTTTTATCCCTAAGTGATGTTTATGGTGCTGGTCTGGGAACTGCACCTTGAACCCTATTTCTATATTATACCAGGGAAATTGTGAGCATCTTGATTTTAATGTAGGATATCATTAAGTTCACATGTCACTCAACTAACCGAGCAAGGTTATAGAACTCTTTTTTGGCTACTCCATTTTAGCAATTACTCAGGATTACATAATTGAAAGTTTTTACTCTGTTGGAAAATAAAACTGATGACTTAAAATATTTAATACATTTATTAATTTATTATAAAAATAGAAATAGCAATCTCATTGCATTTTAATATGATTAACCTTGACTTATTAAACATAGTAGAATGGCATTGTTTTAAACTTTTAAGTCTTAACATTTTGGTTTAGTGAAAGATAGCTGGATTGTCACATC
This sequence comes from Cuniculus paca, assembly GCA_004365215.1. Classification (NCBI taxonomy): domain Eukaryota; kingdom Metazoa; phylum Chordata; class Mammalia; order Rodentia; family Cuniculidae; genus Cuniculus; species Cuniculus paca. The sequence goes on along the minus strand of RJWT010006616.1, from coordinate 12,321 downwards.
TGCTTCTGCATGCAGTCTGTTCCTACATTAGCTATCATGTAGCACCTGAAAGCTCTGTTACACTCAGAGAATGAAGATGGAAGAGGCAGAATTAATATTATTAAATTTTTTTATGTTACAAATTTCCTGGAAGTATTCAGGGATCCACAAGTATACTCAGATGATAGTGTTAGAATTGTTGCTCATGGACTGGGGATCTAGCTCAGCGGCCTAAGCGCCTGCCTGGCAAGCGCAAGGTCGTGAGTTCAATCTCCGGTGCAGCAAAAAAACAAAAAACAAAAAAAAAACAGAATTGTTGCTCAACAGAATACACTTGCTATTTTTAACTGAGTAGGAAGAAGTAATTACTAGGCATTTTCTGCTGGAGCAGGGTTTAATTTCGCTATACAGAGTAACAATCAGTCCTGGTATTTTCTTTTGAGAAACTGCTTACCTCTTCCTTTACAAAATATGGTAGGCTGTAGGAAATGCTATAGTATTTCAGACTTGAGGTGATTGGCTCTTACCCTCCACCAAGATTCTATTTTCAGAGAGGTTGGACCAAAAGAGGAAGAGGAAACAGAAGGAAAGAGAAAGTGTTTTGGCATGAAATCTCTTAGAAGGAATGGTAGAGAATATATCCTTACTTCCACAGTCATCTTCCAGCAAAATCTGCACATATTGGATGATTGGAATAGGAATAATCTAATTTGCCATCATTTACATTGCTATTCTTTTTGTGTCCTTTTGGATTTTATTTTGTGTTTTTGGTAAGTTTTCAAGCTGTCGCAAAGATAAACATTGCACCATTACTACTTCTTTTTTTATTATTCATGTTGACAGCAGGACTTTCATCTCCAGTGTTTCTCAATAAATTGGTATGGAGGATATTATTTTATGAAAGGAATTACTTCTCAGTCTTTTTTAAAGAATACACAGAAGTGATAACATGTTACTCCTGAGGCCTGTTGTATAAGCCTATGTATCTCTGCCTTGTTGAGTGAAACTTGAACTTGGTGCTGAACCCCCAAGTAAGAAAACTAATTCCTCTGAGGCTGCCATGCTGTGGGGAAACCCATGCCAAATGAAGGGGACATGATTAAGGCATGTTTAACTACAAATAAGTCTAGCCTATAACCATTCTATTCTCCCTAAATGAGGCGCAGACATTATAAGAGGTAAGAAAATCCAAATAGAATTTTAGATCATTATGCTAAGAAAAATATCAAAGTTCAATACCATGCTGTTTTTCTTAGATGAAAAACCTGAAATATGAAAGATGAATAACATAAAGAGAGTTGAGGTGGACTCTTGGAGAAAGAGACCAGGGGAAGGGGGGAAATTATGGAATAAAGGGTAAAGTGATTGAAAATGATTAAAATGTGTTATATGTGGGTACCATTCCCCAAAATGATCATCACTCTGTATTACAAACATAATACTAATTTAAAAAAGAGAGGCCATCTGTTACGTTTTGTATTTCAATGTTTCCTCAAAGCCTCATGCAGTCATGGTGTATGGGCCTTTCAAAGGTGGCTGAGTCTAGCATTTGTGATTGGTTGTTTGTCTGGCACTGGGATTTCTAGTGTGAGTGCTGCACCCACCCAGGGGCAGAGCTGGCATACAATATAAGGGAGGGAAGGAGGCCTGCTTTTCCCTTTGACCTTTCCCTCTTGTTGCTTGTGGCCGCCATGAAGAGTTGCCCCTTAGCCATTCTATCCTCCCTTGGAGCCAACTGATTATGGACTGAAACCTCCACAAATTGTGAGCTAAATAAACCTTTTCTTCCTTAATTTTGTGCTTTGGGTATTTTGTTCCAGCAACAGGAGAAAAGTAACCAAGACTCCAACCTTGCTATGTCATGTGTGAATTTCTGCCTCATCAAATCTGTGTGCATGATAGTATCATTTTTATCATCAATTTATTATGTATAAATAATAACTGAACAGGATTGGGTACTGGAAGTGAAATATTACTGTAAGTTTTGGATTGAGCATGGGTAGAAGTTGGAAGGGATTTGAAGGAGAAACTTGATTGGTCTCAAGGGAAACTTTTAGTGAGGGCTTTAAGGAAGTTGAAAGGGTTTTGTTGGAAAGGGGAATGGGGTGCCTTTCTTACATCTAGTAAAAGACATAGCAAAATTGGTACTGCCATAATATGTGTATTAGTTACTTTTCTCTTGTTGCTAAGACAAAAGATCCACCACCCAAGTTAAAGGAAGGAAAGGTTTATTTAGACCATAGTTGGTAGAGGTTTTGGTCTATAATCAGCTGGCTCCAAGCCAGGGTGGCATGGCAGTGGGCCACCAGAGAGGAGAACAGTTCATGCCACCCACAAGGTAGTAGAAACAAGAGGTCTTACAGTGTTTTTCCGACCCTTTTATCCAGACTACCACAATAAGGGTAGAGCCAAACCAATCAGTGGACCTTTCCAGCAATCACCCATCCTTAATCCCAGTACCCTTAATCCTAGCATTGCACCATGAAATAATCATGCCACCCTAGAAAGAACCCTAGGACCATGAGACTTTGCAGGAGGAACATCTAAACACAAACCATAACAATATGGAAAACTGAAAATGTGCAAGTGAACTAAGGAAGAAGACTTGCCTGATTTCCAGCAAAATGTTGCAAGTGCCAACTGCGATAGTGTTTAATGATAAAATAGAGAAGATTAAACTTCAAATTTGATTTTTTATTTTATAAGAAAAGTTTAGAGAAACGTATAAAAATCAGAATTTTCTGGATTTAAAAGTAAAATTGTTTCTCATTCGTAGCCTTTGCATTTGGAAAAATGTACTCATTTTCAAAGAGACCCAAGGCAAAGGTCAGTCCTGTGGTGCTGACAGGAAAGCACTTCCCGGTAAAGATGAGATCTGGGTGTGAGTGAAAACCCTTTTTTAACTTTTAGAAGTATTTGAGGTGGTTTCTGATAGACCCTTGAAAGGGCCTGCATCTCTTAATGGTATGATAAAGAAGGACTTATTTTTGAGGGGTGTGTGTGTGTACGAGTTTTATCTGAGTTGACTGCAGGTTAATGTATAGGAAGCTCATAGGGTTTTAAAATGTATCAAATTTCATGTAAAAAAGAAGAAAGGCTTTTAGGTCCCCAACGTCTTATAATAATCATGAAGCAGCTGAAGAATATTACTCATACGCAAATGTAGTGGAGCAAGATGACTCAAAGGGTGAAAACAAAAGCTTAGAAAATGGAGCCAAGAGACATAGAGAACAGTTTCCAGGAGTAGGACTAAGACATTCAGGAACTACTGGCATAATGTCATGGGCAAGCTTCTTGGTTTTTCATTTTCTGAATGAGAATGTTTTAGAAATTATTCAGTGCTTGTGCCACAATTGTGTGTTAAATGTTTGGGACTAACCACTTTGTTTCATAGGCCTTCAGATCAAGAGGAAATGTGCTTGGGGAACAACTTCTGTGGAGCCTCATCTGCAACTCTACCTGATTTAGTTGATGAGATCTGAGACACTGTCTTGATATTGCAATGAAATGAGACTTTGGAGGTCTTGGGGAAAGAGGTAGAATATTCTGCATGGGAAGAACGCGACTTTGTGGTCAAGGAACAGACTGTGCCAGATTGCATTTTTAAAAGATTGTCACAGTATTTTCCATTTTTATGTTCTTATCTGATGTGACTGACTGCTATCAAAAGTTAGAATATGGTTACCCTTCTCTTGATCTGGAAAGACTTGAGACCAGTATCATATAGTAGAAGTAATGTCACATGACCTTCAAGGCTAGATCATAAAAGGTGATGCATTTTTCACCTCATTTCACCTTATTGGTTGTCCTTTCAAAGCATTTTGTCTTTTTCCCCCTTTTGGTTAAAGAGACCAAAGGTTTTTAATCTTTGCTTTTAGAAGTTTTCTATGATATGCATGTATATGTTTATGGTTTATAATTGCTCAGTTTGGGTAATTATACTTGCATCTGGTGGTATGGACCATTGCAAAAAAAAATCCAACTAATAAAATGAAGCTCAAGAAGCCCAAGCCATATGGGGAGGCTTGGGTACATGGACTCTTGTCACCTGTATCAGACCCCAGACAGTTAAGTTGTTCTTACTGAGGCCATGGGCATTGTGTGAACAAGCAAACTGCATCGTGCCTTGTCCAAATTCCTAAGTTTACAGGATGTGTGAACTTAATAAAATGATTGTTCTATATGTTAATATTTGAGGTAGTAACTGGAACAAGTGGATGACTTAAAAATCACACTATAAGATTCAGTAGATCTGTTAGTACAGTAAGTATAAATACTTGGTAGTGATTAAAATGATTTTCATTGAAAAAGTATGTGACACATTTTAGATGCCTGGTGGCTTGTTTATTTGGTTTTGAGGTACAAAGTCACGTAATGGTGTGTCTGAATTTTATTTTATTTTATTTTATTAACTTTTTGTTACTAGGGATTGAACTCACGACCTCACACTTGCCAGGCAAGTGTTTGTGCTGCTGAGCTAACTCCCTGGCCCATGTTTGAGTTTTAGATAGTTGATTTGTCACTGTACATTTGTTTGGATTAGTTTGTAATATTTAATTTGATCTACAGCATATTTTACTTGATTAAAAATCTCAAGTGTGATTATTTTAACTTGTAATCATATTTTATACATAATAAATATGAAATAAATGTATATTAACTTGATATTAAATTTTGTCATTCTTCGGAAAACATATTTCACGTTTTAAGAAGTGTGACAATCCTACAAATACCTTAGTAAATAGGGCTTATATAAACAGATGGTGATCTCTGTATTAATAAGACTTGCAGCCTGTCTTTTAAGGAACTTTATTCACCTCCTGTGTGTCCTTCAAATATTGTACAAGTCAAATATACTATGAGGTAAATATTGTAGATAAAAGAATGCATTTTCCTGGGAGTTGAAAATAATTTCTGTAATTTTTGAGGTTGTTTTACTGACATCTAGTGGCAGTCAGTTCTATATATTAAAATTCCTTTTGGCTTTCTTCATATCTATTAGTCTTTCCTAGATTGTTTTAATTTTTAAAATATTTTAAAAAGAAATAGGACATTTCAGGTGTTTAAAGTGAAGATAACATTTTTTGAGGATGCATATTATTCAAATATTTTATGTATAATTTGAAATACAATAATAAATGTGATCATATTATTCAGGTGTAGGGTTTTTTTTTCTGTGCACTTTTACTTTGTTTTGATCCTCTCTTATCCTGTGTTTATTCATATAATTGCTCCACCCTTAACCCTTCTTCTTGTGTATATAACTCAATGCATGAGTGAATATACTTTTATAAACACACAAATACAATATGTAGTTTTTGTGTAGAGTGTGCATCTTTTAGAAAATTAAGATTAAATATTTTTCTGAATTTTACTTTTCTGACTTAGAATACCTCTTGTAAATATGAGTGAGGTAAGTAACATAGTTCTAGTTATTTTAAAGTATATGCATACTGCTTGAAACAGAATTTTTTTCAGCATCAGTTTTTGTTACCCTGCATATAGCTATGCCTCTATGCATATATATCATTACTTAGGGTAACTAGTTTTCTAAGATAACTTTTTATTAATAAAATTACTGGGTGAAATAATGCATTAATTTTAATATAAGATTTTATATCATTTAAAACGTTTTTCCTCTATGTGAGTTGTGAAGTTATTTTCAGTGTTCTAGTTAAGAGAGGTTGCACAACTTTTCGTGTTTGTTAACTCTTGAGTCTATACTTGCATGAATTTTCTCATTTTAACTTGTGAACCTGTCATAAGATGTTGACCCCTTGTTCTCATCCAGTATATGGATATTTGTTGTGGCAAATATTATAATAAAACTTTCACTCATCATGTCTTTAATTGGGCCCATCTTTTGTTATAGTGACTCTGATCATGTAATTAGGAAAATACCACTCATACATGAATTATATTCTTCCAAATTTCTTGTCCCTCTTGAAAAAATTTTAGCATTTGAGTTTTTTTAAAATTTAAGTTTGTTGGTACAATTTAGATATAAATAGATCATATTAATTATAGCAAACTTGTACCTGTACACAATGTATTTTGATTCCTCTTTCACCCAACTCCCTCTCCTTCCTTCATCCCCTTTTCCCTTCTCTATTTACAAAGCTTTGTTTCCATTTTATTTTTTTTTAATATCTTTTTTCATTTTCCCTTCCTTTCCTCCTCTCCTCACTCTAGTTCCTCTTTTTGAACAGTTTCTTCCCATTTCACAATATCCGTTGTACATTTTGGTCTTTACTCTTTCATTTTCTCACACCAGGGAGTCAAGTAATGTTTACATGTGTGAGTCTGATTCATTTTACTTATGAGTATAGTCTCAAGTTGCATCCATTTACCTAGAAATATGTCAGGTTTATCCTTCTTTATGGCAGGTTAGTACCCCTTATATAAAATAAAACACATTATTATCATTCATGGTTTCTGGGCATCTGGGTAGTTTCCAAGATTTAGCTGTTACAAACTGTGCTGCTGTAAAAATGGGTGCATATACATTGTTATGGTATGATGTTTTAAATTTTTCTGGGAAGATACTCAAAAGGAGAATATCTGGGTCAAATGGAACCTCTAATCCTAATTTTTTCAGGAATCTCCACGCTGATTTCCACAATGGTTGTATCAGTCTGCACTCCCACCAACAGTGGAAAAGGGTTCCTTTTCTCCCACAGACCATCCAGCATTTGTTACTGATTGATTTCTTGATGATTGACTTCTTCATTCTTTGTGAAGTGAGATGAAATCTCAGGGTTGTTTTAATTTACATCTCTCCAATGACCAATGGCGTACATTTTTTCATATATTTGTTTGCCATTTGCATTTCTTCATCTAAGTGTGTCTTCATTCAAAAAGTGTGTATTCATCTCAGAAGCCCATTTTTGGATTGGGTCTTTGAATTTGGGGGGACTGATTTTTTTTTCAGTTCTTTATTTTTTCTAGATATAAGTTCTTTGTCCTCTGAGGGACAACTGGCTATAATTTTTTCCCACTCTGGGTTGTCTTTTCACCCTGTTGGGGATTTCTTTTGTCATGTAAAATCTTTTTAAGGAGGTGAAATCCCATTTGTTGATTCTCTATAGTATTTCCCATGTGGTCTGGGTTATATTCATGAAGTTTTTGCCTATACTTAATGTCTTTGAGATTTCTATGTAGTTTCTCTTCCAGTAAATTTAGTGTTTCTGTTTTAATATTTAGATCTTTGATCTATTTTGACTTTAGTTTAGTAAATGGTAATAGACACAGGTCTAGTTTTAGTCTTTGGCATGTAGAAAGCCAGTTTTCCAGCATTATTTATTAAAGAGGCTATCTTTCTTCCAGTGAAGGTGATTGGCTGGATAAGGTAACATGTGTCAGGTAAGATGGCTGATCATATTGGAGTCGTTTCAGCCTCTTCTGGTCTGTTCTATTGATCCTCACGTCTGTTTTTTTCCCTAGTACAATGCTTTTTTTTTTTTAAATCACAGCTTTGTAGTATAGTTTCAAATCAGAAATTGTAATGCCCACTGCCTTACCTTTGTTGCTGAGGATTGTTTTTGCTATTCTGGGTTCCTTCTGGTTTCTAATGAATTTTAGGAATGCTTTCTCTAGTTCAGTATGGTATGCTAATGGTATTTTGATTGAGATTGTATTAAAACTAACAATTTTTAGAGTATGGCTATTTTTACTATGTTCTTCCTACTTATAATCAAGGGACAAGGGATATCTTTCCATTTTCTGGTATTCTTTTTGATGTCCTTCAGAGTACTGTAATTTTCTTTCTTTAAAGAGAATAAAACCAAACAAAATGAAACACAGTAAAGCCAATCAAAACAATGAGACTGGTACAGGACTTTAAAACAAGATAATAGGAAATCAACAATGGTGACCATAATGCTTCATGTTATCTTCAAAATAGCTAGCTGTACCATAAGACATAATAAAATCAAACAAAACAGAACAGAATAAAAACAAACCAATGAAAGTGATACAGGATTTCAAAACGCAGTAATAGGAAATCAACAATGACTGCTATAATATTTCTTGTGATCTTCAAAATAACTGCTCATACCATCAGACATAATAGAATGTAACAACAAAACAATAAAATGAAACCCAAACAATGAAAACAATGCAGGATTTCAAAACAAGGTAATAGGAAATGAACAATGGCTGCCACCTTACCTTTTCAGACATTTCCTCCCCTTTCACCCTCACAGTATCTATTGTACATTTTGAATCCCACTAACTCCTTCAGGTTTTTATACTAGGGAGACAACGTGATGTTTACCCATGTGAGGCCAAACCATTTAACTCATGAGCCTGATCTCAAGTTGCATCTACCTACAAGAGCCTTGAGGTTATCCTTCTTTATAGCTGAATAGCTTTCCATCATATAAAAATACTGTATCTTTTCTCCATTCCATGGTTGATGGGCAAGCTACCCCTGTGTTTTTCTGGGTCCCCTTCACAAGGAGCATTGTCTTGTCTCCAGCCTTTAGTCTTTGAATTTTCTTTCAAGTCAAATGTGTTTCTTGTATACTCTACAGCATATTGATGGATCCTGTCTTCCGATCCACACTGCCCATGTTTGTTTTTATTAGTGAGTTGAGGCCATCTACATTAATGTTTACAGTCGACATGCACTGGCTTATCTCTACCATGCTGTCCTGCTGTTGGTATCCCACTTTTCCCCTCTGTTCAGTTACCTTCCCTGCTTGGCAATCCTCTGCTGCTGTTCCTGGAACTATGGTCATTTTTATCTCACTTTAGACTATCCTTCAGCACTCTTCACAGGGATAGTTTGGTAGTCACAAATTCCTTCAGTTCTTGATCATGAAAGTATCTTATTTGTCCATTAATTTTGAAAGATAGTTTTGAGAGTTTCTGTTGTTAAGTCTGCTGTGATTCTGATGGGCTTTCCTTTATAGGTGATTTGTTTTTCTCCAATTTTTTTTATTTTTTATTTTATTTTGATACAGGGTCTCAATGTGTATTTCAGTAGTTCAGACTGGCCTTGAACTCATTAGGTAGCTCAGGCTGGCTTTGAAATTTGTGCAATCCTCCTGCCTCAGCCTCCTGAATGCTGGGCTGTAATTGCCTTTACTATTCTGTTCTTTTGCTGAATTTCTGTAATCTTGATTATTATATTCCTTGTTGTAGATTTATTTTGGTCATGGATGTTTGGACTTCTGTATGCTTCATTTATTTGTCTGTCAAATTCTTTTTCCATGTTTGGAAAGTTTTCTGACATTATTACTGGGAAGAATGTTTTTATGGCATTTGCTCTGTCTCCAACTTTCTCATTGACTCCACACTTGATTTTAGCCAAAAGGCCAAGAAGCAATCTCATTGACTCCATTCAATCTTATGTTATTCTTTCTCTCACCTTGCACCTTTTGGATTGATTTTTCATGGTCTCTTGCTGTTTTTAAGATATCTTTCTTTTCATGGTCACTAGCCACAATCCTGTCTTCTAGATCTGATGTTCCATACTAGCCTTTGTTCAGTCTGTTATGTATACATTCAATGAAGATTTTAATCTCCCGGATTTTTGTTTGGATTTGTTTCATGGATTCCATTTCTTTCTTATGCTGGACAATTCATTGTTTCCATCATTTTCTTGAGTCTCTCTCTCACTCTGTATATATATATTTATCTGTGTGTGTTCCAGTGTCTTTCATTTTAATCATTCTCTTTTTTTGTACCTGAGAGGTTATTTTTTCTGTGGCCTCTTCCATTTGTTTTTTTCTCTTTTGTTGCTATCATTTCAGAAGATTTCAGTGCGTGGCTTCCTGTTTGTGCTATCATTTTGCTCTGGATTTGTCCTGGGTGAACTGACTGTCTGGGGTTGCATTTCACTTCTGTGTCTTGTCATTTTCTGTTTTCTATTTTTTTTTTCTGTGCTGATGCTTGCTGATTTCTTATGGTAGTTTTATCATGAATGTTGAGGCTTCCCTAGTGAACATCTGTTTCTCAGGTATGTCTTGTAGATGTTGGTGGTTCTTGGTCTTTATGTCAAACCCAAGAACCTACCTTCCCAATTTATTAAGGATGAAATGTTGCTATTAGACTCAGTACCCAGTCCTTTGGTACTGAACTGTGGTGATGGCTATGACCCCATACAATCACAGTGTTGTCATACAAAGGAGCAAAACTGATTATAACATGTATGACATCCTGGTTAAAGTAGTACATTTAGCAATAACAATAGCGTCTAGTACAGCCTAGCTACTGACAAGCTATGGTAACTATTAACCTGATACGTTTAACCATAGAAGCAAATTCTACAGTTATATAAGAAAGTATTAACATATAGCAGGAATGTGTATGCAGTGATTTTTCCCCTTAGTGGAGTGATTTTACCCTGTTATGGCATTGGGATGGGAGATATAAAAGGGATAGGGGACAAGATAGATGAATGAGGTCAAATATAGCAGAAGCAAGGCTGGAGGGCAAAGGTTGAGCCACCTAAGTTTTGGGAAACTGGAGGACACAGGAGAGAAAGAATGGAAGAGAAAGAAAAGGGGTATTGAAGTGAACAGAAAGAGAAGAGAGACAATGCTCACTCACATGAAGATATCAAATCAAGAGATAGTTGTGAACAGAGATGAGAAGAAAACATAGATAAATCGAAATAGTGGAAAAAAACCATACAAAACAAAAAACAAAAGAACCCCCAGCCAGTCAGAAAAAGGGAAACCAATTAGACAAAAATAAAAAGTAGTAGAGTTCCTGTGTCATTCACAGCTCCGTGGTGGTGTGCAAGGGAGATCCCAGACATGTGCTGTGCACACCAGTCAAGCTTGCCATGGGATTTGTGCTGGGCATGGGGCCGATCCTGCCCTCTGGATGTCGGGACTGGGTCTGGCCTTCTGTTGCTGGAGTTCTCCAGAGTGCTCTAGTACAGAGTGGCGGCCCCACTGCTCCTGTTCTGCAGATCTGTGTGCAGGAGTACAATGGTGGTTCAGCTCCTGGCTCGTATCCTCTCTGTGGCTTCAGACTTTTCCGTGCTGCTGCTCCCTCATGCCCATGCTGGGGCCTGCTGTCACTGGTCCCATCATTTGAGTTTTATGTCAAAATTTTAATTCATCTGTAATTTAAATGTTCTAATAAAAATTTAAAAATTGAAGTATACACAGTAAAGTGCAGTATTAAAGTGTTGTCACAAAATGACCATACCAGCCAGTGACTTAGAAAAATTCTTGTGTCTTTATTGCTAATCCTGAAATTCTCTGAAACTAGCCACTATCATGATATTTATTCTTGTTTTCCTGCTTCTTTTCTTATTTTGCCTTCTAAACTTGATCTGTAAACAATGTAGTTTGTTTTGGCAGTTGTTGACCTTAATGTAGGTAAATTCATATAATGTGTATATTAAAATATTAGGTATGTTTCATTTTGTTTGAGGTTTATATACATATATTCAGTTCATTCATTATCCTTGCTATATTGTACATTGTACAGTTATATGACTTCTTATTTGTTCTACTGTTGATGGGCATTCAGATTTTCAGTTTATTACTATTTGGGATGATGCAGTTTTGAACATTCTTATGCAGTCTGTTTGAAATGATACTTTAGAGGGAAATTGATGGTACATAGGATACACATATATCCAGCTTTGCTAGGTCACTAATTATTGCTAAAAAAATTTCAAAGTGGATATATCAATTTATACTTTCTCTAGTGTTGTAAGAGTTCCAGAAGTCTGTGTAACAGTTAACATTGCATGTTTTTTTTTGTCTTAGTTGTTTTCATCAATAGATATTAGCATTCATTGTGGTTTTAATTTGCTTTTTTGTGATGCCTAATGAAGTTGAATAACTTCTTGCATGTTCAGTGGTCATTTAATTATCTCCTTTAGTGAATTACTCTTTTTTTGGCCTTTTTTTTTTCCTGAGGAGTAGAAGTTTTCTTACTGACCTGTAGGAGTTCTTTATATGTTATGAATCCAAGGATACACTTAAATTTTAATGTATTGTGTTACTTGTTTGAGTTTTGTCTTACATATTGTATTTTCTTTTTTTCCTCTCCTGTTTTCTTTTAGGTCTATATCATTGTTTCTTTTTATATACTTGTTGTAATTATATTTTTAAAAATTTCCTTTAATTATTACTCATAGTTACATGCATCCTTGATTAATAGTGTCCAAATTAAATATAATTCTGAGACAATGGTAGGGCCATTGTCCACTGCATTTACCACTTACTACCTTTTATATTATTGCTGTCATATATTTTAATATAATACTGTTTTGCTACTTTTGAGTAGTCAGTTACAGTTACACAGATTTCTACCATTTCCTCTGCTCATTTTCTGTTGTATATTTGTGGTTTTTTTGGTGTATTTTTCCTT